>OX439383.1:232048-277047 GCA_949319315.1 Zelleria hepariella | reverse complement strand
AGCACGGTGCGCCATGCTGCGCCCGCCGCCGCGAGGGACGTGCTCGCTAGGAGGTGAGTGTAGCTTAGACACGCTGGAGCACGGTGCGCCATGCTGCGCCCGCCGCCGCGAGGGACGTGCTCGCTAGGAGGTGAGTGTAGCTTAGACACGCTGGAGCACGGTGCGCCATGCTGCGCCCGCCGCCGCGAGGGACGTGCTCGCTAGGAGGTGAGTGTAGCTTAGACACGCTGGAGCACGGTGCGCCATGCTGCGCCCGCCGCCGCGAGGGACGTGCTCGCTAGGAGGTGAGTGTAGCTTAGACACGCTGGAGCACGGTGCGCCATGCTGCGCCCGCCGCCGCGAGGGACGTGCTCGCTAGGAGGTGAGTGTAACTTAGACACGCTGGAGCACGGTGCGCCATGCTGCGCCCGCCGCCGCGAGGGACGTGCTCGCTAGGAGGTGAGTGTAGCTTAGACACGCTGGAGCACGGTGCGCCATGCTGCGCCCGCCGCCGCGAGGAGGACTCTACAATACTTTGACATTTATTCCCAACTGTAAGGTCCATCAAAGTTGAAGCTGCGTTCAAACCTGGGTCTATCTATCCATAGTTCCTACCTATTTCCTTTTCGCGCCAATCCCACTAAAATCTCAAAGGCCACAACCTCTCACGATTACCTACCCCTACGCCAATCCTGAGTGCGTTAGAAGGTACTGTCATCTTCACTAAACGTAAACCTTCTATCTACGTCCCATCATGTCTTAGTTATTTGTACTGACTCAAGTTATTGTTTCAGAACTGACTTCAAAATCGAAGACATCAAGCGGCTGAAACTTTAGTTTACTTTTCCCAAGCATTTATTATTCCTATTGAATAACGAATAACGTTAAGTTTCATGTTTATCCACAATTTATTTTACTTATTTATAATTAAATAATAAACATCATTATGATTCCATTTAAACATACGTTTTATTTCATAAAATACATTTTGATTGTGTCAAATAGATTGTAAAGATTGTGTCATGTGACATTTACAATAACAATAATTATTAACTTTTATGGACTGTACGCTTTATACTTTAAGTTGGTCACTAATGTAGCATTATTCATCAAGTCTTTATATAAAACCTTCCCTCATATTTCTTGATCGCATATTCCTGACCTTGTTATTTGATATATTTTTGATATATTATTGTGGTACATTTTAAACACAGTTTAGAGTGATTAGGAATAACATCAAATAAACCACGTGCGCCAGTAAGGCACGAGGCAGGACGGTACTGGGGCCAATATGCGTAATTATTTCATATTTCATGCTTTCTGTAAGTTGAAATAACTGATAAACTACAAAAATATATAAACATCCCTTCACGCGCACACCCCCGAAGGGGCAAGCAGAGGCCAACTCATTAATGGGGCCCACATTAGAAATATTAAGTAGGAATATTATTACCAATACATCATTGGACAACGAGATAAAGAAGTATAAACAGCACTTTGTTAATAAATTAGTGTAAAAACAATTCTTGGCGTAATAACTACAATGAGCAGTAATTGTTAAAAGGTACATAAGTAGGTAAAGAGATATGTTATATATAATAAAACTTAAACTTAATCCATAAAACAATTTGATCAAACAATACTTAATTCTCAACCATATCTGTTTGAGATAAGTGTCAATACTCACAGATAGGCTACAAGTAATTAAGTGCACTGCACCCTCTGCTAGGGTAATGTTGATCTTAACACTATAATAATATAGTTCAAACCTCTTAAACATCAAGGCACTCTACCATGTGAAGCTCCATAAAGTAAATTATCTTTAATTCATTCAATGAGTGACTAATTTGTGACCTTAATATAATTCGTGGCTGCGTCTATCATGATTGCAACACTGATACAAGTCTGTGGTTGATTATAGGACATATAAATTCGTAATTGTATAAAAAATTGACAGTGCAATAATAAAATACGTCTGATAAATTGATAATAAGTACACAGTAATAAAAAAATATCCATCGAAACGCGATGTACAAAAATAGATTTCGTTACAAGTGTAAACTATGTCATTATAAATTCAGATCCAATCGCTCAGCGAGTCCACACAATGTCAATTTCTTTGGTTAAACACACTCCGTAAAAACGCTAATTAAACCGATTATTAAGTAATAAAAATGCATTATCAATACAAAAGAACACATAGGACTTGTAAGAATACTCAACAATACCTCCTTTGGATAAAAACCATTAAAAAAATACCTAATATTTTGCGAGTGTTTTTCACATAAGCAGCACTCGGTTGACTCAAGCACATTTCAAGACAAACAATGTCCTTTAGAATACTTAGCCTATTCCCGATGTAGCTAAGCAGACCCTTGGAGCAGTTCGCAGATCTCTAGCTGAGCATCTATTAAAAAGGCCTTTGCATCTACGAGTACGCAATGCGATGATTTATACAGCATCCAGTGGTACCTGCACTCGCACTAGATGGGTGGAGAGACCACTCGGCGCTGCAGTGCCTGGGACATTGTTTAAGATGGAGTAGGCTTGCCCAACACCTATGCTATCCTGACAGCTTAGTTGGCCTAGCCGACAGAAAAGTCGAATCAATACTTGTGGAGCCAACTAAGACAATTAAGTTTAAGAACACTAGCGTAACATTTAAAGGCGTGTGGTGGTGCTGCAAAGCTGCTACAAGTACCGGGGCAGTGCGGGGAGGTGTCTAGTAGGCCTCCCGCTCGGGCGGCGGCGTGGCGACGGTCACGGAGCTGGTGGTCTGCTTGGAGACGACGCGCGAGCCCTGCGCCAGGCCGCCGGCTCGCCACGCGCGCCACTTGAGGAAGGCATCCGCGCCGTACGCTAACATCGCCGCGTAGCCGAAGAACTGGAGGGAGAGAGAGGGTTAGGTTCTGAAGATCGCTGGCAGCAGTGGCGTGGAGGAGAGGTGGTGGAGTCTTTATACCTAAACGGCACATGGAATGATCACCAGATCAATGGTGCGTTTTATCGAATGAATGGAAATAGCTTTGCAGAACCCTTGCATTTGAAAGTTGTGTAAGGTTGCTGCAACCAGTTGTCTCTCAGTACCGTGCAGGCGCAGTATGCAAGATGTTGCGGGTTCAAGTCATGTCCCAAGCCATTTTTTTCAAGCTTATAATAAATCTTTAGCATGGAAATAATGTGAGAAACGAATCCATGTCACTGAGTGAAATTTTAAGTTATGAAAATTTACTCCCTGACATGGATTCATTTCTCGTGAATTTTCATGGAGTGTAGATCAATCGGTAGAGCGACGGCGTACGGAATGCCATAGGTTGCGCCTTCAAGACCTATCGCAAGCGAATTGTTTAACCTTATAATAAATCTTGATTTGTTTCCCTAGCGGGTGGTTACTTTAAGCTACTCACCGCGGCAGCCGAATGTGGGTTGTCGTACACAGAGGCGGCGAGCGAGGCCGCCAGCAGATAGAAGAACGTCCACAGAGCGCAGAAGATGAACTCGATCTTGAGCCACGGGATCTTGTAAAACTTCTCTACGAAGTGGAACAGGTAGAGGCCCAGCAGGATGCCCGTGAACCAGAAGGCGATCATGGAGATCCAGCTGAAGAAGGCGCCCTTGGAGTTGTTGTTGTAGTACGAGCACTGGATGCAGATGAAGCCCAGGAGACTCAGCAGCTGTGGCGGGGAGATAAGGGTCAATTTTGCGGTGTCCTTTGGTTACAAATAAATGGAATAAAATTGAGAAAAAGGCTTAGATTGTTTTTCTAAACTTTACGTGCGTTAGTGTTACACATAAATAATAACAAGATCTGTCCCGCCCATTGAAGATTCTGAATGGATACGCAAAAGCATATCGCCGTTATTTAAGCTATACAGTACTTAGATTGTATGTATAATAATAAATACATAAATAAATAGTAGTATTTATTTAGAAATAATTAGCTTATTTTGCTTTCTGGTTTAAAAAAATAGGTAAGTAAGTATAGTGTAAAGTTGACCCAATTTGGTCCCAATAGGCAAATTCACGCCTGTATGTAGCTAAAGCGTAAATGTTTTTTATTGGGTTACTCATATCCATTTAGATAATTAGTGGCACTTCAATTGATTAGATCTAATTACACTTTAGACAGGTATTAGCCTCTCTAGAGCGTGGTATCATTGGCAGACAATATGTATTGACCGTGACGTATTGTTGGCAATATTTGTGGATAAGATAACTTTTTTAAAACATTGTTACAGACAATTTATCAATCACAACTGTGATTTTTTTGTAATTTTGCTACTAGGCTAGGTTTTCCAGAGAGTAATACTTCTTTTTCAGCATTTATTTGTCAAATGCTGTGGGTAGGTATATCTCTTCATGCTTTGTCCATCATGGAATGCTACCACGCCATTTGCCAGAACGCATTTAATTTGGAAGCATCGTCAATGGGGTCCGTTCTGTGGCTATTGTGGTTCCAGGTTGAGCCTGCTGTGGTCTTGATGTCGTCGGATGATCCACTAGTTAAACTCTAATTTTTAAATCGAGTCCATGGAATGACAGTTGCTACAAAGGCTTTATATCTGACAGTAGCATACTAGCAACTGTCATTCCGTGGACTCGATTAAAAAATTAGAGTTTAGAAATAGTTTTTAGGGCTTCTTGTAATGTGGTGCAGAACCTGAATCAGACTTTTTTTGGTAGGTACTGGGCTAGTTCCTGTAGAGCAGGGTAGTAAGCTATATTCATACTTGTCCAGATGCACCTTTTCAGATTTAAGGTTGGACGATAGCAGTGCGGCGGGAAATAATTTATTTTTTATTTTTGAGTTAAACTGAGGAATTTTTGCTAAGCGATTTTTCGTTCGCGGCAATAACATAATATTTTTTTAATTAATGTTAACAATACATACAACAACAATAATTCAGCGGATTAGGTGAATGGTCGTCAAAGCAGTGGCACTGCCCAAAAAACTTGTTGATGATAATCAGTACACATAATCGGCTGAATTATTGTTGTTCTGTGTTGTTTACAATATTGAAAAGAATACTACGTTAATGCCGCGAACGAAAAATCGCTGAACAAAAATAGCTCAGTTTAGCTACAAAATGTAAAAACCTGCGAAAATTTTGAATTTCCCGCCACGTTGCTATCGTCCCACCTTAAGGTGGAAACTTAGTCCGGCTGTTGCCAACTTTTGCTCACTAGCGGCGCTGGGGTGCACACATGCACAAAGTAACGTGGTTTTTAGATTTATCAATATTTATCGCTTTTATTTCAAACTATCCTTCCGTTCGCGAGCATTGCTATGCAATTGAAGTATTAGGGAAGAAAAAAATCTAATTAACATGCTGTATTTTCCAAGTTCTGGTCTACGACAATTTTATCTTCCATCCATTCACTCACACATACAAACAAAAACATCTGAAGTAAATACTGACCAGGAACTAAGACACCTGGCCCAGTAGTAGATTGTATGTAGCGAGGTCTCTTGAACTTTTGACAGGTGATGACCAACAATCAAGACCCCTGCCCACATAGTGGATTGTATGTAGCGAGGTGTTTTAGTTACTGGACATAGAATGTCTCGTTATAATATCAAAGAGTTGAAAACCCTCATTGGTAATAACCGCTACAGAAGAGGATCGAATATCCTCCTTGGTAGGTCCCTCATACCTATTTATCTAGGCGCAATAAAATTTAACTGTGTACCTACTTGAAAAAAATAAAATGTCACACAGTTTTTCACAACAAACATGGTGAAATCAGTTGATATAATTTGGACTTTACTTGGATATATTCTCACTTATGAGTGAACTAGTGACTATCGAGGGAGTGGAGGAGTAATTTACATTTTTAAAGAGTATAATTCAATCAGACTTGTGTCGCGAATGCAATCGACAACGAAATACCTACTTATCGCGTACTTGAAGACTTTGGCCTTCCCAAGGATTTGGAGGATACATTATTCAAGGAAATAATTGTTTGGTTGCGTACCTAGTACCTAGGTACCTAACTACTAACAATTTCTACAAGGAGAGTATCAAGAGAGACCAAAATGTTTTAGAGAACAACAAGGGGGAAAAGCTATTCACAGAAGACTTCCTGCCTCACTTCCAACAGCCCCATATATTGGGAATACTTCTTCGGCAGTCTTTGTCCTAAAATCTGCTGGAGAATACAGGCTTACTTATAGATAATTATTGTTTCAAGCTATTGGATGGAATGTTAGACTACTCAAATAAAGATTTTATTATTGCGCATGTTTTTATCATTTATTGAACATCTAGGTAACACAGGTAAATACGCTATAAATAAAGGCCTTTGCATCTACGTAATGAGATGATTTATGATTTATGCAGCATCTCATACTTAGTATAAATAGCTTGCAGCAAGCACTGATTCAATACGAAATGTAGGCATTTTTTTTACTTTTTCAATCCGTGGGATCAAGTTTAGTAGAATGGGACCATTCCATTTTCCCCCACCAGAGTTTCCCCACTGGTGGGGGAAAATGGAATCGCACAAAAAAATATTCCATTTTACCCACCAGCTATTTATAGACAAGATTATTATTGGCGAGGCCGACTCCATTACACAATAGCCTAATTTTATTATTAATTGGCATAAGTAAAACTAATTTGTTAACTTTCCTAATTCGATTCGAATGGAATTTTTTGGGAGATGATGATGAAGTTGACTAATTCGATAATTTGTATTTAAAAAAAAATTGGTATCTTATGGCATTTAACATAACAACAGTCAACGTTATTGAAATAGTACAAAATTCTGAATAATCCTTTATAAAAAATATACAGGTTGGCCCAAACATAGACGTCAGCCATAATTTGGGTTTTTTTGAAAAAAAAATACCTAGCATTGGATTTTATTTTGTAACTTTTTTTTCTTTTGATTTTTTAGCAATGTTTTTTTATTTTTTAGAGTCTCAGATAAATTATCCATCACCAAAAAAATAATGATCAGCAATTTTTTGTATTATTCTGAAGAATGAGGGTTTGGAAAAGTTTTTGAAATCAATAGAAAGTCCTTCAGACCTCTACTTATTTTTTTCCCCATACTAACTATGTCAGTGATGTTTTCTCAAAAACAACATTTTGGACTTTGTATCGAAATTGCGGTATCTTCTGAAAGTCCATAGCTGATCATTATTTTTTGAAGATAGATAAATTATCTGAGACTCTAAAACATTAAAAATAATTCTGAAAAGTGAACAGAAAAAAAGTTACAAAATAAAATCCAATACAAGATAATTTTTTTCAAAAAACCTTAAGAGCCTCAAAACTTCTAAACGACAAAAAATGGCTGAACAGTGAACATACATGGGGGTGATTCGTGTAGCCCACGGCGTCAGCTATCTAGATTATTTCGCTTGACGTCTATGTTTGTTTGTTATTTAAAAATCTTTACAAAACATTAATATTAAACAAATAATTCAATTTATCGCTTTCTTGATTTAAATTAAAAATTAAAAAAAAACCTAAACAATCGTTCGCTTGTGTCTATTCATGTCCATAGCCTAATCAGTCTATTATAATACTAAAATGTACTGATATGCAAATAGTAGTCACCCGCAAGGTTTTAAAAGAAACGCTAAAAGTACCTAGCTATTCAAAATTGAGGTTTAAATGTTAAAAACTATACCAATTTTATAGGGTGTTTCAGAATGGTCCTGTGACACTGAAAGGGCTCGCACGGAAGTTTGTAATGGAGATTTTATTAATGGAGATGTTAATAATAATAATATCTTTTTTAAACATTTATAATAAGTTGAAAAAATTCACTCGGGGCAGGACTTAAACCCGCAACCTCTCGCATACCGTGCAGGCGCTCTACCAATTGAGCTACCGATTCAAGTAACTGTCGATGCGAATTTCTTCAACTACAGGGTGCACTCTAATTCAATAGCGAAACTTTAAGTAGGCTGTCTACTGATCAATACAAACAACTTGTACTAGGTGGCGAAATTAATATGGTGAAAAATTTTTCAGCTGTCCCATACTAAAGGTCAACTCAGTACTGCACCAAATGTATCAAGCAGCAGATATTTTTTTCGTTCAATATTTTTCGCCACCTAGTACAAGTTGTTTGTATTGATCAGTAGACAGCCTACTTAAAGTTCCGCTATCGACTTAGAGTGCACCCTGTAGTCTCCGTCAACTGGACGGGGGCGTGATTAGTGATTAGTTTGCACTTATTATCTACACCAAGTCCTGCCCCGAGTGATTTTTTTTCAACTTATTATAAATGTTTAAATTATTTCCTAGCACGGCTTTAGAAAAAACAAAAAGTGGTTAAATATCTTTTTTATTCAGATTACTGGGATCCATTGGGTTACAGACTAGTTTAAAATAAATAATAGTTTATAAGCAGGCAATATTTCAGAAATAACTAAGCTCGCAAAGTTTGACTGTGCATCATTATTATGAGTAACACATAACCCACGTAGCCAATTTATTTCTTCTTTTTTACCCTGAGTGAAATTTTTTGGTCTGATAAAGTATATTTCATTTATTTTGAAAAATCAACTATTACTTTTTTAAATATAATGTTATGTTGACTCTAACGAAACAATAAGACTGGTGAGCAAATTATATCTCGAAATGTAAAAAACTTCTTAGCAAATAGTGGACTGTATTTATCGGCTCGCTGAAAAAAGTTACCTAATAAGCACGTAAATCGCTTTCGTGACAAAGCCGCGTCGCCCCAATAACACTGATGAAGGAGCTGCACTAACCTTAACTTTCCTGAACCGGAGACGCTCACGGGTGCAGCGCAATTCGTAGTGTTGATGATCTTCCTTTCGTTGGGCCGGGCGAACTTTCACTGGTGTTTGTTTGGTTAAGTCTTTCAATGGGTTTTCACATAGATAAAATTATTATAGTTAGTACGTTTTAGAAAACATAAAATTATTGCGCACACAAAATCACATATTTTCATGAAGGACGAAAAAATCAAGAGACAATTTTCATCTGTCACTTTCGGTCGCCGCCTCGCCCGACCGGCCAGCACGCGCACGGCGCGCACCTTCATGGAGACGCTCCAAGGAGGTCGGTCTCGGCGTGCAGTCCCGTACCAATATCATTAGAGCGACACGACTTATTGAACACCCCCCACCGAAAGCGACTTGACGCTTTCCCATCACTAAAGAAGTATTGTAAGAAAAAGCGCATGCATAAAAAAATAAAATAAAATTTTTGACCGTACATCGTCATTAAAGAAAATTAAATGTTAATTTACTATAATACATTCTTCCTAATGAACAAATGGTAAAATGCTTAACTTATTCGTAGGCCTCTGAAAGATCTGTCTTTTAGATCGTAACGTCACCTTCCGGACAATGCCGTCTGGCCCTGGGTGAACGTTTTCGATAATGGCAAGAGGCCAGTTGGATGAAGTCACTTGGTCATCTTTAACTAAAACTAAATCTCCTACTTTTAAGTTAGGCGGTGAAACGAACCATTTTGCTCTTTGTTGCAGAGTATTTAAATAGTCTTGGCTCCATTTCTTCCAAAACAGTTGTGAGCAACTTTGCAGATATTGCCAACGTGACAAATGACCTATAGGAACGTCCTTAAGGTTGTATTCTGGTACAGCAGTCAAACTCTTACCTACGAGGAAATGACCCGGAGTCAAGACATTGAAATCATTAGGGTTGTCGCTAGCAGGCAATGCACATAATGGACGCGAGTTCATTATGGCTTCAATTTTGCAGAATATAGTGGAGAGCTCTTCAAACGTTAAAGACTTTTCTCCAACAGCACGCACAAGATGGTACTTGGCCGACTTGACGCCAGCCTCCCATAGCCCGCCCATGTGTGGAGCACTGGGTGGGTTAAATTTCCATGTGATCAATCGCTGAGCGCAACCGTCCAAGATATCATGTTGGTTATGCTTATCTGACAGAAACTTTTGCACTTCTGCTAGATGTTTGCTAGAAGCGACAAAATTTGTGCCGCAGTCGGAGTAGAGACACGCGCATAGACCTCGCCGTGATACGAATCTATCTAAAGTGGCCAGAAAGCAATCAGCTGATAAGGATGATAAGACCTCTAGATGAACCGCTTTTGTAGAAAAGCATACGAAGATTGCCAGATATGCCTTACTTATCTTTGCGTTACGACGAACGCTTTCTTTTATGTAAAATGGTCCGCCCAGATCTACGCCAACGTGTTCGAATACTTTATTCGGCAACAAACGCGTCGATGGTAAATTTCCCATTTCAGGCTGAAGCAGTACGGGCTTGCATTTATAACACGTCCTACACTTTGACAGAATCGACCGAATAATGCTACGAGCCGATAGTATCCAGTAATTTTGATTCAAAATATTTTGTAGGGTCCGTGGTCCAGTGTGCAAATATTTCTTATGGAAATATTCAATCATGAGTTTTGTCAACCTACTACGTTTCGGTAACAGCAGCGGATGCTTAGCGTTGTACGGTAACTCTGAGTGAGTAATACGACCCCCCACCCTGAGGAAGCCTTGGCTATCGAGAAACGGTGATAATTTCCTTAACGAAGGAATGTATTTTGTCCCTTTCGACAAAGCATTGATTTCTTCACCAAAATAGGCTTTCTGTGCTACTTTGATCAAGCAATCATGTGCTTGATTCAGCTCGTCAGTGGTTAGCACTTCACGGTTTTCAACAGAAGCTTTAGATCTCTGAAACAATCTTAAAATTCGTGCTATCGATCTTTGCATTCTCGAGTAGGACGAAAACTGATTACATATCCTTTCGAAAAAATCAACTTTACTCTCTTCAGCATCTGTCTGTTGAGTGAGAAGACTGAAAGAATTTGTGTTTGCTTTCAACTCAGGTATGTCAGTATCAGTTCTATTGAAAAACGTGGAGACAGGCCAGGTATGAGCGGGATCATACAACCAAGCAGGGCCTTCAAACCATTGTGAACTGAGTTCAAGGAACTGTGTTGGAGACGCTCCACGCGAAGCAACGTCCGCCATATTATTCTCGCTACTAACGTGGCGCCATGCACTAGGCGGAATCGCTTCTACGATCGCAGCAACACGGTTGCTGACGAATGTTTTTAGCTTGTAAGCGTCAGTTTGAATCCAAGCCAGGACAATTGTAGAGTCGGTTAGCGCAGTAACGCGTGTTATTTTAACTCGAGAGAGAATGTCATGCAAATACTTGATTTGTTTGCTCAAAAGCGAAGCTGCCATAAGCTCCAACCTTGGGATTGTCACTGGTTTAACGGGAGCTACTTTCGACTTTGCGATAAGCAGTCTACACTTCACTTCATCTCCACTGCGTGAAATGGCATAGACCGCTGAAGCGTAACCACGGGAAGATGCGTCGCAAAAGCCTACTAATTCGCATTCTGACCGTCCCGAAAGTAAAGCATGCCGTTCGATCTGTATCTTAGATAACAGTGGTAGCTCAGCTATAAAGGCTAGCCATTGCTCGCAGACATCTATGGGCAGTTGTTCATCCCAACCGATGCCCAATTTCCAGAGGTCCTGAAGAATGCACTTCGCTACAAAAGTGCATGGCGAAATATAACCCACGGGATCATAGATCGTAGCTAATATCTTTAGAACGGACCTTTTGGTAGTAACGACATCCTGTCTATTCACGGAAAAGCTGAATGCGTCAACCAACGGAGACCATTGCAAGCCTAATAGCTTTATAGAAACATCGTTTCTATCCTTCTCAAATGATATGGTGCTTTCGCGGTGCTCCACGGGAACACGCTCAAGTAGATCGGGACTATTGCTAGCCCACTTCTTCAGCGTTAAGCAAGCACTTTCCATCAAACTTATGAGCTCATCTTGCAATTCGCAAGCTTGTGAGAACGTCTCACATGACCATAGGACGTCATCCATATAGATTCCTTCTCTTACGACCTGAGCTGCTGAAGGGAAACGATCGCCTTCATCACTCGCCAGCTGATGCAAGGTGCGAATCGCAAGAAAAGGAGAACTACGAAGACCGTATGTAATAGTCTTTAGTTCGAAAACTTTTACAGGTTCATCAGTAGATGACCTGTACAAGATGTGCTGGTATTTACGGTCACTATCACGTACTAAAATAGCGCGGTACATTTTGCAAATATCGCTCGCGAAACAGTACTGAAACAGCCTAAAATTGATTATTATTGCACCTATATCACGGTATAGGTTAGGCCCTGTTAACTGAATGTCGTTGAGAGAGACGTTGGTGCTTGTTTTTGCCGAGGCATTAAAAACTACGCGCAAAGGTGTCGAAGAACTGCTCGGTCTAAGAACCGCGTGATGAGGTATCAAGTATTCACTGGGCTCACTACCAGTATACAGTTCCATGTGACCGAGATTTTCGTACTCTACCATGAAACCGTCATACGCCTGCCGCAGTTCTGGAGTACGTGCGAGTTTTCGTTCAGTGGCCAGCAAACGACGCTCTGCGGCGGCGCGCGAATCGCCCAGCGGCGCACGGTCGGGAGCCAGCGGTAGAGGCACCACGTAACGCCCGTTCACGTCGCGACGATGTTCCTTGGCGTAAATACTCTCAGCTAACTCATCGAGTGGGCTAAGTACAGGTTTGCACGGCAATTCCTCTACTTCCCAGAAATCTCGCAGAATCTTGTCTAGAGCTTGTTCTTGACAGATTGACAAGTGAAAATTCTGTGAATTTGACTGATTGTTGTGATACAACTTACCACTAACGATAAAACCAAATATCGTCTCAATAACATTCGGTATGTCGGGTTTGATGTTAATCGGTTTGTCCCTAATCAAATCAGATACAATGTCATTTCCTAAAAGAATATCAACTGGCAGACTCTCATGGAACAAGGGGTCAGCCAAATCAAAGCGTTGATATTCTTCCACCACGTTAGGCGGAAATGAAATGTTAGGCATTTCCGACGATACTTTTGCTACCACTACCATATCAACCGAGAAAGTCGGAACGTCCGAGTTACAAGGTTTTATTTCACAAGTGACCATACCAAAGTTTTGTACCACTTCACCGCCGAGCCCGGACACTGTGAACGGACATTTATTACGGCGTAGACCCAAACGTTGAGCACACTGTGAAGTGATGAAAGAGCTCTGAGCTCCAGAATCGAGAACAGCACGGCAGTTCTGACTCTGACCTGCGACATCATCAATGCTAATACGCGCTGTCCCTAGCACTACCCCATAGTTTGAATTTTCATTCACGGAATGAAGATTCTCTTTGACAGCAGCGGTCACCGAATCCACGGGATTACACGGTTTCCCTACTAGGGGCGCGGACGCTTGCGCCGGCACGGCCGACACACACACGTTCGCGTCACGATGCAGCAAGTAATGATGAGGCAAAGAGCACACACCACATGTCATATTACTTTTGCAACTTGATGAACTATGACCTGTTTTTAAGCAATTGTTGCAGAGGTTCAAAGTGTTGACACGGTCAACTCTGTCCTGAACCAACAGTTTACGAAACTGTTCGCATCGATAAATCATGTGATTTTGCTTGCAATGAGCGCAATTGAATTTTGATTCATTGTGAGATTGACTGTCGTCACGGGACGTAGCCAAACTCACTTTCGGCAAAGCCTGTGGCGCGCGAATATGCTTGTTGTTATTATTATTAAACGGATTAGTTTTACTACTCTGTTGCATGACTTTAGGAGTAAAACTCGTTTGTGGCTTTGTCTTGCTTTGATTACTAGACCAGGAGGTAGCTGCTGGAAACGTGTGCTCGAGCACTTTGATTTGTTTGTTAACAAATTGAATGAGTTCCGTAAAAGTCGGCAGCTCGTTTCCCACTCGACTTTCCTCAAACAATTTTCGCGTGTGGCTATCAAGACCACGAAGAGCAATGTGACAGAACAAGTAGTCATCTAAATTATCTATTTCCAATGCGTGAATCGCTTTCAGAGAATGATCGAACGTCTCAATAAACGAAGTTAAGCCCGCCATACTATCTTTAGTCAAAGGTGTGAAACTCAGCATTTTGTCTAAATACCTGCCAGTCAATGCCCTCTTATCTTGGTATTTGTCTACTAAACTTTGCCAAACTACGGCATAATTTCGGGCAGTGATTGGAAGGTTTTTAACCATGTTGAGTGCTGAACCTTTCACGCAAGACAGCAAGTAATGAAACTTATCTATGTCATCGAAGTTTCTGTTATGAACCAATGACAAAAAAGTGTCATAGAACGTGGTCCAATTCTCTATCTCGCCATCGAATTGAAACAGTGTTAATTTAGGTAACGCAGGCCGGACCGAATCATCACGAGACCTACTCTCGATCGGCGGTTGCTGCTCCATCTTCTCGCAATTCAGTGCTACACGCTTGCATGCAAAGTACAAATCATCGAAGCTGCCTAGCGCGCTCGACGACGGTTTACTCTCTGCACTCAACCGCAGTTCCAGGGTAACAATATCCATCACTATCCTCTCAAAATCGCATCGTGCGTCATCAAGTTCTGAATACTGCACCAGAAAGCTTTGAACTGAGTCTAAACTGTTTAAAGTAACTGTCTTGGACGATTCATAAGCCTTTTGCAATTTTGAAAATAAATATTCCTTTTTCAATGTTAATTTATTTAATTCCAACAATAATTCGCTATCGCCGCCTTCCTGACCCATTTTGTCGTCACGGACGCTAAAATGTTTGTGCCGAAAAAAACTTGAAATATGCGAAAACCTTGTGAAAACTTTAGTAAATACGATTTACTATGCTTTAGACTGCCTACTAAAGTAACTTTAATAAAAACGATCCGGCTCGAAGGACCAAAAAATGAGCAAATTATATCTCGAAATGTAAAAAACTTCTTAGCAAATAGTGGACTGTATTTATCGGCTCGCTGAAAAAAGTTACCTAATAAGCACGTAAATCGCTTTCGTGACAAAGCCGCGTCGCCCCAATAACACTGATGAAGGAGCTGCACTAACCTTAACTTTCCTGAACCGGAGACGCTCACGGGTGCAGCGCAATTCGTAGTGTTGATGATCTTCCTTTCGTTGGGCCGGGCGAACTTTCACTGGTGTTTGTTTGGTTAAGTCTTTCAATGGGTTTTCACATAGATAAAATTATTATAGTTAGTACGTTTTAGAAAACATAAAATTATTGCGCACACAAAATCACATATTTTCATGAAGGACGAAAAAATCAAGAGACAATTTTCATCTGTCACTTTCGGTCGCCGCCTCGCCCGACCGGCCAGCACGCGCACGGCGCGCACCTTCATGGAGACGCTCCAAGGAGGTCGGTCTCGGCGTGCAGTCCCGTACCAATATCATTAGAGCGACACGACTTATTGAACAACTGGCTTCGTTCGCCAGTCATAGGGCCTTTCTGTAACAAAAGTTCTAACACTCTTTATTGGTTGCGGTTTTATTGATATTATTAAGCGATAAAAAAAAATGAGCAAAATTATCTTATAAAAATCAGTCTTATGGTTTCATTAAAGTCAACATAAAATTATATTTTAAAAAAGTAATTGTCAGATAATGTATCTATCTTCAAAATATAATAATCAGCTATGGACTTTTAGAAGATACCGCAATTTTGATCCAAAGTCCAAATATGTTATTTTTGAGAAATCGACACTAAAATATTCAGTATGGGGAAAGAATTAAGGTCTGTCCATAAACAGAACTCTGGAAATTAAATGGCAACAATATTTCATAGTAAATTTAATATGAAAAGTGCACGGCTTTACTATGAAAAATTGTTGCCATTTAATTTCTAGAGTTAATGGACAGACCATAGAGGTCTGAAGAGCTTTCTTTTAATTTCAAAAACTTTCACAAAACCTTAGTGCTCAGAATAGTACAAAAAACCTGTCACTTTATGGGACTTTTATTCAAGTAATTCGCGATCAAAGATAGAAAGTCATAAAACTGGAATTGGAAGAAATTTTATCTCAATAGATTTTAATTTATTTTACTTTATTCGGACAAAAATAATTGCAGGTAGGCTTAATATCGCCTGTCAGCATGGCTTGCATTCGAAATAAATTCACGGAGATTAAAAAAAAATCTCATTTAATTTTCGGACTTTTTTTAATGAATTAAAATTTTTATTATGTTTTGTAAGTAAATTCGTTAATAAAATAACTTAAAATTCAAATAATGAAAAAAAAAGCCAAAATAAAAATATTTTATCGTTATTTTTTATTTTTCCGTGCATTTCGAATGCAGGCCATTCTGGCAGGTGATATTAAGCCTACCTGCAATGATTTTTGTCCGAATAAACTAAAATAAATTTAAATCTACTGAAATAAAATTTCCTCCAACTCCAGTCTTTCGACTTTGATGGCGAATTACTTAAATACAAGTCCCATAAAGTGACAGGTTTTTTGTACTATTCTGAGCACTAAAGCTTTGGGAAAGTTTTTTAAATCAAACAAAGTCCTTCAGACATCTACTTCTTTTTTCTCCATTCTAACTATTTTAGTAATGATTTCTCAAAAACTATATTTTTGGACTTTGGATCAAAATTGCGGTAACTTATAGAAGTCCATAGCTGATCATATTTTTTTTGGTAATAGATAAATTATGTAAGACACGAAAAAATAAAAAATATCTCTGAAAAGTTGAAACAAAAAAAAAAGAAAATAAAATCCAATGCTAAGTTTTTTTTTTCAATAAAACCTTAAAAGCCTCATAACTTCTAAACGACAAAAAATAGCTGAACGTACATGGGGGTGATTCGGGTAGCCCTCGGTGTCAGCTATTTATATTTTCTCGCTTGACATCTATGTTTGGGCCACCCTGTATATTTTTTAAAAAGGATTATTCAGAATAATTATAAGCGGTCTTTGTGTTATTTTGTACTATTTTAATAACGTTAACTGTTGTAATGTGAAATGCCATAATATACCAATTTTTTTTTTAAATACAAATTATCGAATTAGTAAAGTTAACAAATTAGTTTTATTTATGCCGATTAATTATAAAATTAGGCTAGGCTACAGTGACTGCATCATTGTAATGGGTCGGCCTCGCCAATAATAATCTTGTCTATAAATTCCATTTTCCCCCACCAGCCACTTAGTGAGATGGCCAGTGGGTGAAAAAGGAATATTTTTTTGTGCGATTCCATTTTCCCCGACCAGTGGGGGAAGTCTGGTAGGGGAAAATGGAATGGTCCGATTGGGGACGCCCTTATGCCGCGCGCTGTAAGAGCTGCCATGGGGTATCTGTGACTGTGGCTGACCGTACCTAACTCAGTAAGAAATAGGTTTCTTTTTGTTTTACCCTCTTATGTAGAAATCTTCGTAAAATCCTAAAACGTGATTAATTATTTTAAATTAAATTTACGAATACTAAGTTTCAACTAAATCTGACTAAAAGATCTCCTGTACCTTCAAAATAGTCCTTATATCTATTGTACTAAGAACCAAAATGTTCGTATTTGAATCAAAATGCTTTTGGTGAGACTTCTTTCTTGGATGGTGCGACGATCGGTGTTTTCAAGTCTAGGAATTTGTCAAACAGTTGAGAAAAAAATGTACCGAACTTTAAAAAAATTGGTTGTTTGTAAAGTAGGTTTACGATCGAGATGTTTACGTGATAACGTCTTATTGGTGATATAAGTTTTTGGGAAGTAAGGAATTAATGAAGATAACAATTTTTTCAAATTTGTAGAGTGAGAGAGACGGAAGATCGGTCCACTCACTCGAACGCTATGCCAGCCTCCGCTCGTGAGGATTCCGCGTGACAAGTTTCACTGAATGACTGGCAGCGCTCGAGATGAGACGGGAGATCGGTCCGTCTCTCTCTCGTTATACCTGCGATCGCGCTCGTGAGGTTTTGGTGTGACACAAGTTTCTGAACATGTCACCCGACTAAAACGATTTTAAAGACGTTATCACGTCAAAAACGCCCATATTTTTAAATGAAAAGTAAATAATATCATGTTTTCATTGCCAGATGACCTAAACGAGCTGCATTTAGTCAAGCAATAAGATAAATAAAATCTCGACCGTACAATACATGGACCTGTAACTGTATGTAAGACTATTGTTGTGAATTCAGTATAAGAATATTCAATATCCTCGCTTTATTTTTAGGGAACCCAATCTCTTTATAAAGCAATAAAAGACCGAATTGTTGCCATGTTTTCTCGCCCGCTGACCCCCAAAATATCCTAAACGGCTATATTTGTCTAACATGGCAATACTGACAGCACTAAAAGTTGTATTTCTGAATATTTACTCAGAGCTTCGCTGAAGCATTGGTTGCCGGTCTTGCAACGCCGCAAAATGGCAGCGTTGCCAAATGTAGGTACACAAGACAGCACGTAGACGCTTACACGCTAGCACTCTACTCGGTTACGTTACGGGCGACTTTAAAACAAAAGTGTACACTCTGACGTGCTGTCGTGTGTACCCGGCTACACTCCGTTTTTTTTTTCACGAGTCCTTTGGGCAAGGAGTAGGTAAGGAATGGGGAAAAAGGTGATTATACCTTCTTGGTGTATAAAGCAAGCCCACCCAAACAAAAGACTTGGCTCAAAGGTCTCGTATCCAAGCTATAAAATACAATTTAAAAAAAAGGCAACAGCGTCCGTCATCGCGTATCAGCTGTTCGTGGCCGCCATGTTGAAAGCAGCGTTACGTGTGTGTGGGTTCTCACACACAACTACACAACTTTTATAGTATGTCGTGCACCCACACATACGTAAAATATTGATATTTTCAAAAGCTAAAATTAACATAATCCTGAATTAACAACATACTTTTTGTGAATTTCGCGGCAATGGTATGATATGATAAGACAGAATGTATCAAAATTCTTAAGAAATTCGGTTTAGTTTCTTAGTTCTGGTCTACGAAAGTTAGTATGGAAATTGACAGCTAACGTCTACCCTTAATAGTAACTTTTTTTAGACTCTCCAAATCTCATATACTTTGGTTAGTATGCCATTATTATCACCCCATAGTTCAGTAATTTTATGTATTTCACTTCAACTAAGTAATTAATAATTAATTCAACTAATTTTCAAACTTGTGTGAAATGCATTTTTTTTTATCCTAATAATTACCAACGAAATAGTGCTCAGACTTAGACTACCGAACTAGCTTTCATCTATATAAAATAGTTGTTGAGTTATTTGTTCTGGAACTATTGGACAGTTAAAAAAAAATTGCTTATTACCTAATTATTAAAGGTATCGAGGAATGTACGAATCTATCGCCAGAAGGACATCAAACGGAGGTAATTTATTAAATAAGCTAAGGGGCTAGTAAATTAATAAATAGGTGACACTAAAAGTGTTGTGCCCACATCATGCATGCAAGTAGTTGATCAGTTGTTTGTGAGAGGAGAAACACACTCACCACTTGCGCCGCCTTGAGGATGCCGGGCACGGAGCGCAGGTAGTCCTTGTCAAACCGGATGTTAGTTTGCACGCTTGTGCTCGACGTCACCGTGGTGGTCGTCGTGTGCTGCCCCGGGAACCCCACCTCCGCCATCTTGGATTAGGTTACCTGCAATTTACCTATGTGAGCTCTGTGTGAAACCACCTAATTCAAAGACTATTGATAAAACTTGGTGAAAACTGTTAGTCACAAAGCACTGATAAAATACAAATTTTCAGGTGCTGATAAGAAGTATTTGATAAATCATGCTTTGTAAATTCAGTATGAGTTACCTTACCTAGAAATTGAAATGTTCTGATAAAACTTCAATAAATAACCTGATCGTGACGGCTATAGCGTGAGCCTCTGATGTAACCGAGCCCAGAAACGCCCACTGCGTAACTTAAAATCATAAAAGTAGTAGAGAGAGTGGCCTTAGGTCAACAAACAATTACTGGAAGCATTCAGGTTTATGTAATAGCAGTGAAGAGCGCCTCGTTAGTTAGTGTTTAGTTAGGGCGCACATGTGAAGTCTTGCAGCATGCCCGCGGCCCGCGCCTCCCGTCACCACCGAAAATAGCGATTATTGGGAAACACGCAAATTTAACATGACGACAACAATACATTTAAAAATACAAAGAAGGAAGCGTGCCACTGACCTGTTCTGCAGTATTTGAAAATTACTTTCCTTGCACTTTCGCTTCGAGTCTAATTGGGCTCGTTTAATCACAGTAATAAAATTTTAAGAAATATTTTTGCTTTAAATTACCACCAGCTGTGTGTGACGAAAAAATGTCAAATGTCAAATTTAGTGTTGCCGCTCGATAGGCCAATATCGATAGCCTATCGATAGTTGAAGGAAACACGATAGTATCGATGTCTCTTCTACTGTAATACTATCGGTAAACAGCAATGCTATAGATAGTATTGATAGTTTCGTCATTGCCAACCAATGAAATATTGATAGTATCGATACTATCGATAGTTTTGTACTATCGATAGAGATCTATGCATGCAGGTGATGCAGGTAAGGTAAAGGTAAGGCGTAGAACAGAATTTTATTTTATTTATACATTGTAAACGTACGTGCATTGTTTAATAGGTACAAGACTAAATTTTTTTTCGATATACCTGCATGCACACGACTTCATCCAGTACTATTGAGTTAAAAATCTCTATCGATAGTACAAAACTATCGATAGTCTATTCAATATTAAGGTGGAAAGATAGCGACGTGGCGGGAAATTCAAAATTTTCACTGTTTTTTACATTTTGTAGCTAAACTGAGCTATTTTTGTTCAGCGATTTTTCGTTCGCGGCAATAACATAGTATTCTTTTCATTATTGTAAACAAAAGAACAACAATAATTCAGCCGATTATGTGTTCTGGTCAACGAAGCAGTGGCACTGCCCAAAAAACTTGTCGTAGACCAGAACACATAATCGGCTGAATTATTGTTGTTCTTTTGTTTACAATAATGAAAAGAATACTATGTTATTGCCGCGAACGAAAAATCGCTGAACAAAAATAGCTCACTTTAGCTAAAAAATTTAAAAAACTGTAAAAATTTTGAATTTCCCGCCACGTTGCTATCGTCTACCCTTAAAGAGCAATACTATTGATAGTATCGATACTATCGATATTTCATTGGTTGGCGGCGACGAAATTATGAATACTACCGATAGTATTGCTGTTTACCGATAGTATTGCAGTAGAAGAGACATCGATACTATCGATAATATCGATACTATCGATTGTCTTATCGATCGGGTACATGTTTTTGGCGTCCGATCGATTTTCCGGCAACACTTGACCACAGACTAACTGACGAAGAAATGGTTTTCTTCATCTACACAACAGATTACAAAAAGCAACAAGTTCCGTTCTGTGATTTGTTTGTTGTTGTGTTTGATCTGTGGTTTGTTGTTAATTATTTTGGTTTTGTATTTTCTGCTGTTTTGTATTTGTAACAATTTGTAAACTAATGCAATTGGCATTAATTAGTTAACGTGTTCTGCAGGCTAACTACAGCCCCAAAGGGGAGACCACGAAAATGAAGATCTCACCGAGAATCACGTTCTAAAGTTCTTATTTACTCATGAGATGAGTCACATTCGAAACGGTTGTTTATCACCGTTCGGTGCATGCCACTCGTAATTCAGTGTCAAGGCATTAGGTGACCTCAGATTCTATCAATCGCCGCCGGAAGCAGCCTCTTCTCGCCCAAGGTTTGTGAGATTACCCACGTATATTTGCGCTGTTGTCATTAGTACTACACTTGTTGGTTTAGTAACGTATCGCATTCCTCCACTGTCGTAGCATGACGTACCCGAACCAGCAAGCTCCCCCGCAGAGCATGGGCTCGAGCAACACCGTGTTCATCACTGAAGTGAGATTTGATCCCTCGTACATCAAGACTGTGCCTGGTATTATTAAAGTCGTCGTTATTGTAAGTAAATAATTTAGTTCATGCAGTCTATTATGTTTATTTAGGTGGTTTAGGAGCCGAGTGGTCTCTCACCCATCTAGTATGAGTGAAGGAACCACTGGACGCTGCATAAATCATCTCATTACACAAAGGCAAAGGCCTTTATTATTATTATTTTGGCTAATAAACAACTACTTATCACCTTTCTAAAATGTGTTTTTAGTAATAATCTTGTAAATATTAATTATTGTTTGATTTACTTTTCCAAATTAATTAAAAATTCTTCTATGGCTGTTCTTTCCATCCATTCAGTCGTTCCCTCAATGCTGAGGATCGTGACCATCATTGAAGTTGGCAGAGAGTAGAGTTCTCCATTGCGCTCTCTCTCTATCGCTCGCTCTATTGGCTGTTCTTTAGATTCTATTTTATTATTTTGAATAAATCTGTCTCTGCAGTTACTGAATCTCCTCGGCTTCATCTGCATCCAGTCGTCAGCCTTCTGGTCGAACGGGCGCGGGGTCTACTTCAACGTCGTGGCTCACCTCGGGCTCTGGTTCTCACTGGCACTCCTGCTGATGTACCTGTTCCATGTCGTGGAGAAATACCACAACATCAAGTGGCTCAAGATTGAGATGATAGCGTACATCGTACTGACGTTTCTGAACTTGATCGGGTCCACTATTGTGGTGGCATTCGGTAACGCGGGGTACTCTGCTGCTGGGGTGAGTTTCAGCATTATTCAAACCATTTATTCTGATTTGATCTGACTTGTAGGGCTCATGGAAAGTCATTGGGCTCATATAGTATATTTGTTTATTCTCCTCTCTTCCTCTTCAGTTTAGGAAAAAGGCTACATTATTTCTTATTACATGTACCTAGTATGTATTAGGCCCACAGACTTTGAATTCTGTGATTAGGCCCTTTGGGCAGCCTAAAAACTCTGACACTAGGGGTGGCCGGCCACTACCTCATATGATTACATATCTAGTATGTCTTATGTTAACTTTTGCTGTTGCAGTTCTTTGGGTACCTGGCAATGTGTGTGTATGGAGTGGATGCATACCTAAAGGCGAAGGCGCTGAAGGCCGGGGAGCTGGCGCAGGGTCACCGCGTCCTTAATGCACGGGCACATGTTGTAACGCCTCCCGCTGTACCATAGTCTACTTGATCCGATTTTGATGGAATGACTAGCAAAATGGCAGGCAACAAAATTTATATTTTTTAAACTGTAAATAAGGTCTCAAGGAGCGACCAAAGATTATACTTTGTTGCATTTTAACGCTTTGTAGTAAGTACTAATTTATCTATTGTAAAAATAATCAAATCAGTGATATTGTTAGATTTAAGTTTGTGAATAATACTACCCACCATTATTATTAATTGTTGTAAGATTTATCTGTGTAAGACACAACTAATTTTGTATACCTCAGGGTTTGTACTTAATTTTGTATAAAAATATATTTAATAGTGTTTATGTACAAAGTAACATGTATTGTATGTAACCACCGCTTTGCACATAAATGCTCATCATCATAAATGACCGTCCAATCCTTTTTAACGTATTGCTCACTTTGTGTCAAAGTATTTAAAATTTTTTACCTGTCTCACCAATTTCTCTTATATATTTAGTAGTGACTTTGAGAATCATACATTAAATTATATGGTACACATGACAGAACGTGAGACTGTACACTTTTGTTGTAGTCGCCTGTAACGTAACCAAGTAAAGTGCTAGCGTGTAAGTCTCGAAGTGCTGTTGTGTGTACCTATTTTGTTATTACCACTATTACTTCATTTATATAATTTATATTCAATGTCTATTTGTTGTGATAATCTTGCATTAAATATTTATAAGTAGATTTATTAAATTAATATAAAAGTTCCAGTAGTTTTGTTTATTGTGTATATTTTCGTATTCATAATACTAACATACCTATAACATTCATAAAAAAAGTTTAATCTCGCCCATCAATAGCAAGCAGCAGACCAAATTGCTAAGTACTTACGTTATCTTATCTCAGTAAGGACAGTCAGCATGGAATACTGTAAAATGTGCTATGTGCAATGTGAAATTGGTGATTATAATCCCATGGTTTACAAAGGCAATACTTTTGGACGAATGAATAAATACCTACATTTATAAAAATACAATACCTACTCTTCTATGTTTAGTACATTTATCACTATATTTTGATACAAGATTCCAAGAAGAGATTTTTGTTACGATGTAAGTAAACAAGTTCCAAAATACAATTTTATATCCTTATGCAAAAAGTATACGTAATATACAAAATAGGCTTAGAAATTGTTTTCTTAAAAAATATTAGCATATTAGTTGGCCCCCTCACTCTGCAATCCACTCTATCTATAAACCTCACATAACATTCCCAGAAAGTAAATAAGATTGCACAATAATATATTTAGTAAACATCCCTACATTAAAATAACTGGCACAATAGTGCAATGCAATAAGTCTTCAATTGAATAACTTCAAAAACCACAACCTATAGCTATAATGAAGCTTGGCCTGAGTAGGAAAATTAAAATCTTACTCTAACTCAATCTGGCATGAGTTGGAGTAAGATTTGTAAATCATTTTCCTTCCTTTGTAAATCATTTTCGTGTACAGTTAAGAGTTTTCTATCTATCTATCATTCATGAGATATAAAAATTTCCGCCTTGGGCTTTACTTAATAATCATAAATCATGACTTGCATTTGCTTGATAATGCCTAAGCTCAAGTTATCCTTATACCTAAATCAATGGTGGTGTGAACAGTAAGTAACGTGCATGACTAATGACAGCCTGAGCTCTACTGAGGCGGGAGACCTCTCTTCCAGGCCTTGTACTTGAGGTAGCCGCTGTATCCATATGCTAAGATGGCACACAGTCCGAAGAACTGAAAAAGAAAAGAGAAAACATTTTATTTATCTGCTAGAGGTACACCAAGTCAGTCAGTAGATCAGCACATTTATTGCAGTAGTTATTTTGGTTGCCGTTTTCCATGACCAATCTTTAGGAGTCAAAAGAGTGTGGTGAAGAGTGAATAAGTGGTTGGTGAAAAAAAAGAAAGCTATGAAGCAAGATAAACAAGATATTTACTCACCCCTACTGCATAGCCCCCACTTTCGCCAATTGTGGTGGCAAATATTGAAGTCCCAATGTACGTGAGCACCATCACCACAGAGTAGAAGAACTCCAGCTTCAGCCACGGCAGCCGGTCATACTTCTCCACAAAGTGGAATGTGTACATCACCAGCAGGAATCCCGTCACAATGATACCGAACCAGTAGAGGATGTTGTAGAAGATTGACGACACCCATGCCCACGATACCTTGATGCAGATGAAACCTATGAAGTTGCACACCTGAAACATTTTTAGGTGGCATGAGGCCCTTGGATACAGTGGCCAAAAGAAAAGAAAGTACCTAAGCCTGAGCAGGCACCAATTAAAAACCTGCCTACAGTGAATGCAGCGAGGTAGTTTCGTTTCTGGGTAGGGTACAGTAGGAGCTATTTAAACATACCAGTTGTACCAACTGAAGAATACCAGGCAACGACTTGACATAGGTCTTGTCGAATCTGAGGACCTTCTCTGGTGGCGAGGGTGGGGTGGTGGGCGTGGAGCCCTGGTTGCCGTTGTACATTGTTGGTTACTGTAAAATTAGATGTCCAATTTATTAGGTATATTGAATGTATTGGGGTTAACGGTTAATAGGAGGTGAATTCTTCACGGCTTGATCCAAAAGCTACTAATTAGAAGTACTTGCTTGGTGTGGTATTTTGTATCGTAGGTTGTACGAAAAATGAATAATTATTACCATACAAACAAGTTCAAAAACAAACTTTGGAAGTGGACCCCGTTCGTTTTTATGAAGAAAAATCTGATAAGAACAATTAGCTAGTAGATTTTGGAGGCTAATGCGTAATACTTACAAGTAAATAAGTGACTTTTACACAGTTTTCCGAGGAAAATTAATAGCGAAGGAAACACCGTGTTTTCCACAGTTTGAGTTCGCTCGTATACTTTGATTACCTACACTACACCTTGATGTCTGGTAAACGGTTGCTTATTTATCCATGATCTAATAACCGATCAATCTCAAACAATATGATAATAAAACAATTTATTGCTAAACTGTTGTTATGTATTTGTTACTATTTGGTGCTGTTATTTAGATTGCTTTCGTCAATTTCGTTTCGTCAATGTTTTCGTTTTTTTTTTCTTTGAAACTAGTTTTCGAGTGTACTTTCTTGTGTCAAAGTCATCAACTGTCAGTGATTTTGAAACGCGATATTTGTTTTGATCTGTGCGACTGACAAATCTGACAATCGATTAATAAATTTTGAAACGCAATCACACTTCACCTTTGCGTCTTCAACGTGTGTCGCTGCTCCATTTTTTCTAATTTTAAAGATAATTTAACAGCCAGCACATGTAATACCTTGCCTACAACCTCGGGAAGATATCTGCAGAGTGTGCGACATAAAATAGTTGCGGCTACCACCACTAGAAGACATTACGCCGGTGCGAAGCCAGCGGGCACAAAAACATTAGTTCTGTGAGTTCTACGACCAATTTCCCTGTGTAATGGGAGATAGAGATTGGAGGCCGTTTATCTACGGTGGCCTGGCGTCGATAGTAGCCGAATTTGGTGAGTCTTCTAATATTTGTACGTAACATAACCTCAAATGGCTGATAGATTGCTGTTCCCCTGTTCCGTATTAATCAGTTTCTCGCAACATTAGTGCTCCAGCTGGTGTCCACAGCTCACGTGTTATTGGTGTCCCGTCAGGTACATTCCCGATAGACACGACGAAGACGCGGCTGCAGATCCAGGGGCAAGCCATCGACCCGCGTCATGTCGCGCTCCGCTATAATGGCATGGTGGACTGCTTCGTCAAGACCTCGCGCCAGGAGGGGGTCAAGGCGCTCTACTGTGGGTGAGTGACTTTTAATTTTAGTTTTTGTTTATTCAGGAAACCTACCAGCTATTACAGAACTTATAAACTAGTCCCTAAATAATTTAGATATAACCCGTGTCATTAAAGAAAACATTTAGGATGAACTTCAAAACACTCGCCCTCACACTCTAATTAATACAGTCAAAGCGAGACAACGCTAGGTTTTTAACTCCGTCCTAAATGTTTTTTTTAATGACACGGGTTATACATAATTTTTTTTAATTTATGTGGATGGCGAGGGTCCGTGAGAGGTGGCGTGAGGGGGAAAAGGCCTATTACCAGCAGTGGGCAGAGGTTGGCTGATGATGATGATGATGAGGTAATTTTGAATCAATGAAACATTTAAAAAGTACTACTAGCTACCTCGAGACTTACTCATGAGGTAGAATGGGTACCTTCTTTTTGACCCTCCGATGCAAAAAGAGGGGTGTTATAAGTTTGACCGCTATGTGTGTGTGTGTGTCTGTCTGTCTGTGGCACCGTAGCTCTAGGTGAACCGATTTGGATGCAGTTTTTTATATTTGAGTCATATAATAACAAAGGCGGCTGTCCACTCAAAGTCAAAACTAATCTGTAAATGTAGGTTTATTGTCTGTGGACGTAGCTTTCTAAATCTACAAAACTGTTTACAAAATACAAAATGTTGTGGTTTTTGTTAAAGTTTATATTCTTGTCTTAGGTATTACCTAACTCCCTGTCAGTGAAAGATTAGCAACTTCTTACAACTATAGTATCATACCACAATGTTGTTATCTGCAGCCTTATCAAGTAAACAGATTTCTCAGTGAAACATGCATGAGTAATAAAAACATATTTAGTCAATCATACTGCAGCAGTAAAAAGCTTTGTTGTTATTGGAGTATCAAGTCAACAAACACATTTAGATGTGGCAAATGTTTATTGTATTGTTTTATACTGCGTCACACTCACTCAGATAAACTGGTTATATCTCAAGGTCTCAAGATTGTTCTAAAATATTTATTATCTTTTGTCAATACCCAAGAGTGCATTTTAATTAAAATTCTTTGCCAAGTCGCAAGGTTGCCAACTGGCCAAGTAATCTTTTTATTATTTAGATTCATCACGTTTTTGGCAATTTGCCCCAAGAGCGCCCTAGAAATTCACTCTGCAGAAAATAACATGAATTGTGCTAATTTTTGTACTGGATGATGTGACATGACGGAAGTGCAGGTGCCCGTTTCATAAATCTACAATTCGCAGTTTATTATGACAATTCGATATACATTTAATACATTGAGTAGTCTGATAGTAAGATAACTTTTTTGTTACCTCTTTTATGTCTAATCGGCTACTCAATGTACATCGAATGGTCCTAATAAACTATGAATTGTAGATTTATGAAACTGGCACCTGGTGGACAAGCGACCATAGTAAATGTATGTACCATACCGGTGCACAAACGCCTTTAATCTCGTGTCTGTCTTTCTGTCGCACCATATCGATCTTTGGTTGTTGGCCAGGATCTGGCCGGCGGTGCTGCGTCAGGCGACGTACGGCACCATAAAATTCGGCACATACTACTCGCTGAAGCACTGGCTGGCGGCGCGGCGCCCCGACGGCGGACTCAAGGAGCACGTGCCGACCAACACCGCGTGCGCAGCCTTCGCCGGCGGACTGTCCAGCGCCATCGCCAACCCGACCGACGTGCTCAAAGTGCGGATGCAGGTGAGAAAAGACCACGCTCACTCCCGTACAAAAATCTACAAAAACGATTGAGCGAAGCGAGTAAATTTAGTCGGATCGACATGTTTGGTAGCCAGTAGGTAAATGAGGCAAAGAGAATTTTCAAGTTCGAAGATGAGCCAAATCGGTCGAGGGGTTGCTGAGTTATGGGGTCGCGAGTTCATAGTTCGGGGCGAACAACTAGTATTTAAGGGTAACAAAACGACTCCTTCGTTTACTCCATTTGTATACTCCGTCCGTTTGTTTTCATACAAATGAAGTAAACGAAGTATGTAACACAATGGCATGTCGATGACGTCCCAGTCGCTAGCTAACTGTCTAGGCATCAACCCCAAGGGACCAAGGCTAAGATAACGCCTGCGCCCGCGCTTTGCAGCAGGCTCTGACGAAGGGCTCCAAAAGTAATCATCAGTTACTCAATATATTACCTCATTTAATTCCTGCAGGTGGGGGACGAGAAGCGCAACCTGGTCCGGTGTTTCATCTCGATCTACCAGTCGGAAGGCGCGCGCGGGCTGTGGCGCGGCGTGGGACCGACCTCTCAACGCGCCGCCGTCATCGCCGCCGTCGAGCTGCCGGTCTACGACGCCTGCAAGAAACACCTCACCCTCACGCTGGGCGACACGCCCCTCAACCACTTCGCGTCCTCGCTGGTCGCCAGTTTGGGCAGCGCGGTCGCTAGCACGCCGCTGGATGTTATTAGGGTGAGTTTCGTGGTTTCTATCTTCAGTTACAAGCAGTGCACGCACTCGCACTTTCAAGGCAAAAATCGGCTACATAAGTCACCAGAGGGTACACCGGCGAAACCCTTATAATATCTACAAGCAGATTTGCACTGTGTGTGTCTGATTATAATTTTGATTCGTAGGATACTGCTTCCAAGAGACTGGACCACGCTGAATAAGAATTTAACGAATACATCGAAAATATAGATTGAAACGTATTGCACTGGGCATATAATATTATCGCCTCGCGCCGATAGATGCAAATATTGAGTTGTAATTATTTTCACTCGCTAACGAGTTAAGTTATCGTGTGACGTAGTGACCACCCTTGGTGTCAGAGGTTTTAGGCAGCCCAAAGGGCCTCTGACATGGCTTATAAAGATTGTTATAAATCAACAACAATTTCGAAGCATGGAAGCGCTCAGATATTATTGCCACTAGCACACATGTGTCTGAAAACTTTTCTAATTTCGTTGTTTTTTCTGCAACTTATCAGACGCGGCTAATGAACCAAAGGAAGTTAAAGGGTCACATACCGAAACCGAACGAGCGGATCTACAAGGGCACCATCGACTGTTTCATGCAGGTAAACTATACGTGTAATGTAATTAGTGTTGACGTGAATTTTGAAAACAAATTTTCACTTCCTATATTCTGACTGACCTACAAGGCAAAAAAGTATGGTTCTAATTTGTAAGTAGTTAAATTATTTATTCATGCAACCAAATGTCAAATATATGATAAAATCATAAAAAATCAGAATGATTTGTCAAACAAAAAAATATTATACACGGCGTTGTTTTGTAAAGTAACACCCGACTCAGGGGTGTAATTATTTACAAGATACTGAAGCAAAAAAATAATAAAAACAATATTCAATCAAAAATACCGAAAAATCACTAAATTGTGGCACTTGCGGCCGAACTCTCAATATCGGGCGCCACATCGCGCGCTCTTTGAGAAGGCCGGGGATGTCCGCACGTTGCGGTTATTATAGAACACATTGAACAAGGTAATTTGTGAAAAAAATAACAACATTATACTTATTTTTTGTTTCAAGCGTTTTACTATAACTCGTCCCTGAGTCGGGTGTCACTAACATAAACAAGATTCGCTTTTGATTCTGATTCTAAAATAAATCTGAAAAAAACCTTTCAAATAAACAAACAATAAACATTGTTTTATTTAATTTGATTTCTGTTTGTTCGTTCGTCAGACGACGCGCGCGGAGGGTTTCCTGGCGCTGTACAAGGGCTTCGTGCCGACCTGGCTGCGCATGGGACCCTGGAACATCATCTTCTTCATCACCTATGAGCAGCTGAAGCACGCATACTGAGCTGAACCACTACCAATGTGCACTGGAGAGCAGCGGGCTGGGATGAGGTGACTATTCTTTACTCGACATTCGATATCGGATTATATGCACTATCAAAATGCCAAAATATGTATGCAATATGCACAAAAAAAAAAACCGGCTAAGTGCGGACTCGCGCACCAATGGTTCCTTACCGCCATTCTATGCATTTATTTGAAAAAAAAAAAAACAAACGGCCAAGTGCGTGTCGTACTCAAGCGTGACTTCTTGTATTTCCTTTAAACTTCTTTGTCATAGTGGGCTTCTTGTTCATCCGTCGCGCATTGCATTTTCGACGCAACTTGACCATAGCTCAGCATGCGAACCAACTATACCCGAGTCAAGTCAGAAGCTCTTAGTAAAGTTTTTTCAATCTGTTTTCCAGATCTCCCCGTGACGTCACGGATCTACCGAGTTCTGGTGAGCCTTTCTACTGCGATATTTGGGTCTAGGGCAAGGACAGCACACCGTGTGGGTAAAATCTTGTAAAAGAGATCTTGACAGTTTTTTGTAATAACTTATGCCAAGAAGCCAGTATTTCAAGCCACGACAGTAGAATAGCAAGCTTTCACTCAGCGTGAAGAGAACTTGCAGTTTCTAAAAATGTTGAAAAAAAAAAAGAAAATTCAGAGGTAAGGTCGGCCACAGTTACAGATACCCCATGGCAGCTCTAACCGCGCGCGGCATAAGAGCGCAAATCGAATAAAAAGGGGTATCATAGCGTGTGCCCGACTGAACAATTACATGCCACCTCCGGTATTTCGATGGCACAACTCTAAGTTGAGAGGCAATTGACCTATTCACGGGGCTTCATTGTCTGAGATTATTTGTGCCACAAGATGGATAAATCATCTTTTAGTAGGTTTATTTTCAAAGCATCTTGGCTTCAAAATACTGGGCCTAGTCGGGTGTAAGTAAAATAAAAAACTAAGGCTTTCTATCTCCGTAATGAGATTATTTATAAAGCGTCCAGTGGCACCTTCACTCACACTAGATGGGTGACGAGACCACTCGGCGCTGCAGTGCCTGGGATATTTAGTCAAATAAAGCACACTTACATTAAGAAAATAAACTATCGACTACTTGATGTATTTTAACGCATTTCTTTTTCGTAGTCTGGTAGTAGTACTTACAAAGCTTGATTTATATTTTGTTGAACATATTGAATTGGATGATACCTTCATATTTCTATACTTACTCTACAAATAATATGTAGAATAATAATATTTAGAAAAAGGAGACATATCACTTGGGGATTAAGGTTTATAGTACAACACTATGACGAGCTTTCGTAATACTACGGTGTAGCGGTACTTAGTATCTGATTCTATTTTACTGGATGTTTAATTGTGTTTTTCCGCCGATCGGAAGCAGACAGAAGGTGGTCTGCGTTCTTAGTTATTTGAAATATCAAATTAGCTTCGACCTGTATATTTCGAATGATTGATTAGAATGCGTGACCGCCTTCTATATGTGAAAGCCCCTCGGTGACGGCTCGAGCACACACAGACGAAGATCTGCTTTACAAAATAATGTATAGTCCAGTAAGACTTGGATAATTGTATATTTTGACTAACGATCACTGTGTGTTTTTTTATGTATCGTATATTTAGGGTAAGTAGTAAAATTTGTACATAAGATGTAAAGTTATAGCAGAATATTAACTGTCGAACAGTTTATAGGTCCAAAGAGTAATTTATTTTTTATTTTGTATTGTCTATCCAGTGACGAGTTCAGAACGCTGCATTTTTTGTTTGTTAGAGATCGTCTGGGTTAAAATTATGCGCCACATTCGTCCGATACAATATACCATTGTACCACATATTAATATCTCTCTCTGTTGCTCTTCCTAGAGAGATATAGCTATATCCATCGAAGGTCCGTAAAATCACCACACAAGACAAATAATTTGCTCGATTTCATGGATTATTTTGATTTTAATCCATAAGCAGAGGATCAGGACAGCAGAGGATTTTAAGTTTGATATACCTTTCCTGAATACATTATATGGAAGTACACAAACCGTGTTGGAGGGGCGCGCAATTTTATGTCAGAACATCTCTATAATACATGCTTACATTTCTTTAGTAAAAATATTACTTAAACTATTGTTCTAAGTAAAAGTGTGTCCACGTATCTAATATATTGGTAACGGATACTTATGTGATAATTTGATAAGTATACAATAGTGATACAAGCTGAGAGCTTGGCCTGGGACTTAAGTCTGTAACGCAATGGCGTATCTATGGCTTCTCCGTAGAAGGACAAATCGGGGTTTCCTCGTTTTTCTCCTACAACCAGCGAATAATCCTCTAGATTTAGAATCAGAATATTCTTTGCTGTACTAAAAACACATTAAAAGAATCGACAGCATTAATAAATCGTAATTGAAGGCGTCAACTGGGAGCCCATTTTGGCACCATAGCGTTACAGACCTCGGGCCCCTGTTTAGAATCCACTGAGCCAAACTTGGGCTTCAGGTCTGTAAGCCAGTTGTTTGTCGGTAGGCCAAGCAATAGCAGTAAGGGTGATTATTCTCAAAACTCTGGATCCTAGAGGCCCTGCTTGTGAATGATCTAATTTATAACCTTGGGGTTTAGCAAGTAAGCTAATATGTACAAACATAGCCAAATTATTAATTCAATAAAATGTTAATAACGAAGGGAGAGCTAAACTCTACCCGGATGTTATAAAATGTTGTAAATCAGAAGTCTTTTATTTATGTTACGTTCTATTGTTTATTACGTTATCTACCTATAAATTTCAGGCATTATGAGACAAAGGCAAATTGAAATTCAGGGTTCAGGGACAATGACTTCAAGGCTGTGCTTCAAGGCGTTTTGACATTAGGGATTGCTCATTGACATTAGGGATTGCTCATTGCTCAGGCGTTTTGACATTAGGGAAGTCCCATGTCGGGCGCCAACGCAAGTTCTATAAAAATGTAAGAGCGTGGAATGCACCTTACTTGTATGAAAACAAGGTCTAAATTGAAAGCACAAGTCGGTTTATTTATTGTTTTTTGCTAAATACGAAGCCGGCGATTAGGGCCCTAACTTATAAACCTTGTTTTAAACAATGCCAGCCAGTAATAAAAAAATATCGCGAAAAAGGGCCTACAATACTTTTCTTGCAGCCTCATCGACAACCTCATCGGACAGACAACCTCCTTGCTCAGTCGCTCAGTCCGCGCAAAAACAAACTAACCGTCAAACGGACACCATTTGACAGTTCCAGTGTCTGTGCTTCGGGCAAGAAACTCAAGATAAACTACCAAAACGAAATTAACCATTGCATCCGGCGTCCTTTGCTGTTACGTGCCAGTTATGAAGCTATGAAATCAGAGGGGAAATAAAGAAAATTTCGATAGTGTGTAGGCATGGATCCCCCGGGAGAGTACGAATATGACGCGGCGCCCCGCGGGCCCGCGGGCGCAGGCCTAAGCGTGTTGAGGGAGGTGCAGTTGACCTACGAGGCCAAGATGGAGGCCATCGAGCACCAGGGCGGGTCCAGGTCGCTGGAGGTAAGTCTCTGTTGGACTTGTACTTATTGTGAGATATGTGCGGCGGATTTATTAAAAGTTGTGTATACTTATTTCAATTATTAAAAGTGAGGCACTTCAGGTATTATTATGACGAGGTTCAGGACCACGTCTGCTAAATACACATTCAATAAATACTAAATTTAAAATATTATTAAATTAGCCTCTATTATCTCATAAACGGCTGATCCGATTTTCATAAAACATAATACTAAGAACACTCGCTAGAAAAACTGCTTTCAAATAAAAAAAAACCGCATCCAAATTGGTTCACATGTCTAAGAGCTACGGTACCACAGACAGACAGACAAACACACACACACATAGCGGTCAAACTTATAGGTAACACCCCTCTTTTTGGGTCGGAGGTTAAAAAACGTGTCCCATAACAGAAATATTACAAAAAAATAGTGACTTTTTTAATTGAGGGTAAATTGGCGAGTAAACCAGTGTGACCTAAAGTCCGTTCGCTTAGTGTCGCTGTGCCAAGGCGGCGTCATATAAAACGCGACCGTATCTAAGCGAACGGAGTTTACTCTGTGGTCCAATTTCCAGCGACAGGTGTCGCTGCTGCGCTCGTGGGTGGCGGACCTGGCCAGTCAGAACGCGCTGCTGGCCGGCGCGGTCGAGGAGCTGGAGCGGGAGGCCACCAGCCGGCTGATGGCTGAGCGAAGGACGCACAATGAGGTGACTATTAATTGTGTATTTTGAAAGATGCGCTCATCACAGTATTCACACGGGTTTGGTTCCGCCGCTTTTGGGTAGCGTTTTAATAGCGTTCGATAACATCCCAAAGTTTTAGGCCGGCCACATACAGACGGAATTCCGGACGAAAAAAAAAACAAATTGGAATTCCGAACGCAGTGACTGCATACAAGTCTATGGACCTACCACGCACATACGTTTTTTTCCGTCCGGAATAGATTTGTGTGCACGTGCTACGTTCGGAATCCCCATTAGTTTTTCCGTTACGGAAAAATCCGTCTGTATGGGCACAAATGCCTCGTTAGTTTGATTCATAAGGCTCTTAGATTTCGCCTGTTTACAGCATCAATGAAATAGCTAGAAGCTTGTTTAAGCAGATACTTAGATAACTTTTATCCTTAGATAGATAACTATTTGACCGTGTTTCTATGGAATTACCTACCCGATTCCTTGTACTGCTGTACAAAAGAATACAGCACGTACAGAAGAAGACTACATGCAGCATAACACAGTGTAGATCGGCCTGATGGCCATTGTCACTGTCAAACCGATTAGGAACTAAATTAGCTTTAGGCTTTTTATGCCGCAGTCCTAGCGGCAATGCCATAACCAAGGCAATACACAAATAATTTGGACCAACACGATAGACAAAATACAGGGTGTTAAAAGATCGCCGACAGACCCAAAGGTACGCATTTTAGACACCAAAACAAAGTATAACCCGTGTCATTAAAGAAAACATTTAGGATGGACTTCAAAACACTCGCCCTCTCGCTCTAATTAATACAGTCAAAGCGAGACAACGCTAGGTTTTTAACTCCGCCCTTAATGTTTTCTTTAATGACACGGGTTATATCTACTTTTTCGATTAATAATTGCTGGGAAACGATTTTGGTTTAATAAGTTATAATTTTGTATAATATTTTATTACGCAATGGACGTGTAACGCGGATAAATCATAGTATGCGTACGTACTATGTTGAGAATACATTGCGGGTTGCAATGTTAACGTCGTTTTGTAAGAAATTTTCAACATTTTCATATGGCTTCTTATAAAGAAATGATAAGTACTCGATACTGAACACATTTGTGCGAAAAAAAAAAGTCCGTCTTTGAACCTCGGACCTCGGTCTTTATCTCGGAAACCGTTGATTTCCCAGGCTTAGTTCCTTGGGCAGAAATGTTCGTTACGATGAGGACAATACGTGGTTTCCCGCTTTGTTCAGTCTTTTAACACCCTGTATAGCGCCGGCTGACTGTGACCCCCGCGCGGCAGATCGCTCGCGAGCTCCAGTCGGAGCTGGGCGCGCTGCGGCGGCGCCTTGTGCGCAAGGACTCAGATCTGCGCGGGCTGGTGGAGGTGCTCCGGCGGCTGAGGGAGTTCGACTATTGCACGCTCGACGGGATACACTTCTTCGAGGTCACCGAGAGCGACATCTTCGGCTCGGTCGAGTGGTGAGTGAGAGTCGTCATCAGTGGTCGTCGGTGCGCAATGCTAGCAATTCTAACCAGGTTTTCCCTTATCTGCTGGTGCTTGCGCAATAATACTGCCGCTATGAATATTGTTTGGAAGTTTTCGGAAGCTTTCGTTAGTCGCTTCCGAAATCATAAAATTATTAATATTGCCACTCGCCACAATGGCATGCAGAATGAAAAACTGTACTGCTTCTGGTGGTGAGATAACACCAGACTGGCCAGACATCTAGAGAAAGGATAGTTTAATTCACAAAAAAATCGTACACACAACTAATGTTTCACAAAAAGCAAAGTGGTACCTACATATTATGTTGTTTTTTTTCTCGTAGGCGGAAAAGGAAAATCAGCATGGGCGACTCGAGCCCCGTTCAGGACATCCACACAAGACACAGCCGACACCGCCGCGGCGACACGCTAGACTGAAACTGGAGTTTTTCTTTTACATTTTTTTCCACTTTGATAGCGACTCAATTTTGAGTTTTAATTTCGTTTGCTAGGAATATACTCATGTACACTGTGACTTTGTTTTATTTACACGCGATACGTACGGGAAGAGTTACTGAAAGTGAGTTTTTTTTTTCATTGATGCTGTAAATATGGTGGTTTGACGCACCAAGGGGTTTCAGTACTTATAAGTTGTTGTATTTCAGAGGCACAGCAAAAAGGACCGCTGTGACGCCGTCAACGAGTTGAAGATATTGTACGATTCTGTGCAGAAGGAGAACGTGGCGAAAGATAGGTAGAATGGAATCCGCTATATTCTCAAAGGAATACAGATTTTTTTTATAAGGTTAAGAAAGGACCACGGGCACATTAGTATGAAATCTGGGCCCACTGACAGTTGACACTTGATGAAATTTTTTACATTGTCCGACCTCAATAAACTTCATGTCAAATGAAAGCTCTTGAAGAGTACTTCAATTTATTCTATGGCAGCTTAGTCAAAATCTAGCGCGAAAATGGTGTTTTGGGCACATTTGTCCCATTTTATGAAGATTATCCGACCTCCATAAACTTCATGTCAAATGAAAGCTCTTGAAGAGTACTTCCATTTATTCTATGGCAGCTTAGTCAAAATTGAGCGCGAAAAAGGTGTTTTGGGCATATTTGTCCCATTTTATGAAGATTATCCGACCTCAATAAAACTCATGTCAAATGAAAGCTCTTGAAGAGTACTTCAATTTATTCTATGGCAGCTTAGTCGAAATCAAGCGCGAAAGTGATGTTTTGGGGATGGGCATATTGGGCCCACTGACAGTTGACATTTTACATTCTCCGACCTCAATAAACTTTATGTCAAATGAAAGCTCTTGAAGAGTTCTTTAATTTATTCTTTGGCGGCTTAGTCAAAATCGAGCGCGAAAATGGTGTTTTGGGCATATTTGTCCCATTTTATGAAGATTATCCGACCTCAATAAAACTCATGTCAAATGAAAGCTCTTGAAGAGTACTTCAATTTATTCTTTGGCAGCTTAGTCAAAATCGAGCGCGAAAATGGTGTTTTGGGCATATTTGTCCCATTTTATGAAGATTGTCCGACCTCAATAAAACTCATGTCAAATGAAAGCTCTTGAAGAGTACTTCAATTTATTCTATGGCAGCTTAGTAGAAATCGAGCGCGAAAGTGGTGTTTTGGGGATGGGCATATTGGGCCCACTGACAGTTGACATTTTACATTGTCCGACTTCAATAAACTTTATGTCAAATGAAAGCTCTTGAAGAGTACTTTAATTTATTCTTTGGCAGCTTAGTCAAAATCGAGCGCGAAAATGGTGTTTTGGGCATATTTGTCCCATTTTATGAAGATTATCCGACCTCAATAAAACTCATGTCAAATGAAAGCTCTTGAAGAGTACTTCAATTTATTCTATGGCAGCTTAGTTGAAATCAAGCGCGAAAGTGGTGTTTTGGGGATGGGCATATTGGGCCCACTGACAGTTGACATTTTACATTGTCCGACCTCAATAAACTTTATGTCAAATGAAAGCTCTTGAAGAGTACTTTAATTTATTTTTTGGTAGCTTAGTCAAAATCGAGCGCGAAAATGGTGTTTTGGGCATATTTGTCCCATTTTATGAAGATTATCCGACCTCAATAAAACTCATGTCAAATGAAAGCTCTTGAAGAGTACTTCAATTTATTCTATGGCAGCTTAGTTGAAATCAAGCGCGAAAGTGGTGTTTTGGGGATGGGCATATTGGGCCCACTGACAGTTGACATTTTACATTGTCCGACCTCAATAAACTTTATGTCAAATGAAAGCTCTTGAAGAATACTTTAATTTATTCTATCGCAGCTTAGTCGAAATCGAGCGCGAAAGTGGACAATCTTCATAAAATGGGACAAATATGCCCAAAACAACACTTTCGCGCTCGATTTTGACTATGCTGCCAAAGAATAAATTAAAGTACTCTTCATGAGCTTTCATTTGACATAAAGTTTATTGAGGTCGGACAATGTAAAATGTCAACTGTCAGTGGGCCCAATATGCCCATCCCCAAAACACCACTTTCGCGCTCGATTTCGACTAAGCTGCCATAGAATAAATTGAAGTACTCTTCAAGAGCTTTCATTTGACATGAGTTTTATTGAGGTCGGACAATCTTCATAAAATGGGACAAATATGCCCAAACACCATTTTCGCGCTCGATTTTGACAAAGCTGCCATAGAATAAATTGAAGTACTCTTCAAGAGCTTTCATTTGACATGAAGTTTGTTGAGGTCGGACAATCTTCATAAAATGGGACAAATATGCCGAAAACACCATTTTCGCGCTCGATTTTGACTAAGCTGCCAAAGAATAAATTAAAGTACTCTTCAAGAGCTTTCATTTGACATAAAGTTTATTGAGGTCGGACAATGTAAAATGTCAACTGTCAGTGGGCCCAATATGCCCATCCCCAAAACACCACTTTCGCGCTTGATTTCGACTAAGCTGCCATAGAATAAATTGAAGTACTCTTCAAGAGCTTTCATTTGACATGAGTTTTATTGAGGTCGGATAATCTTCATAAAATGGGACAAATATGCCCAAAACACCATTTTCGCGCTCGATTTTGACTAAGCCGCCAAAGAATAAATTAAAGTACTCTTCAAGAGCTTTCATTTGACATAAAGTTTATTGAGGTCGGTGAATGTAAAATGTCAACTGTCAGTGGGCCCAATATGCCCATCCCCAAAAGACCACTTTTGCGCTTGATTTCGACTAAGCTGCCATAGAATAAATTGAAGTACTCTTCAAGAGCTTTCATTTGACATGAGTTTTATTGAGGTCGGATAATCTTCATAAAATGGGACAAATATGCCCAAAACACCATTTTCGCGCTCGATTTTGACTAAGCTGCCAAAAAATAAATTAAAGTACTCTTCAAGAGCTTTCATTTGACATAAAGTTTATTGAGGTCGGAGAATGTAAAATGTCAACTGTCAGTGGGCCCAATATGCCCATCCCCAAAACACCATTTTCGCGCTTGATTTCGACTAAGCTGCCATAGAATAAATTGAAGTACTCTTCAAGAGCTTTCATTTGACATGAGTTTTATTGAGGTTGGATAATCTTCATAAAATGGGACAAATATGCCCAAAACACCATTTTTGCGCTCGATTTTGTCTAAGCCGCCAAAGAATAAATTAAAGTACTCTTCAAGAGCTTTCATTTGACATAAAGTTTATTGAGGTCGGACAATGTAAAATGTCAACTGTCAGTGGGCCCAATATGCCCATCCCCAAAAGACCACTTTTGCGCTTGATTTCGACTAAGCTGCCATAGAATAAATTGAAGTACTCTTCAAGAGCTTTCATTTGACATGAAGTTTATTGAGGTCGGACAATCTTCATAAAATGGGACAAATGTGCCCAAAACACCATTTTCGCGCTAGATTTTGACTAAGCTACCATAGAATAAATTGAAGTACTCTTCAAGAGCTTTCATTTGACATGAAGTTTATTGAGGTCGGACAATGTAAAAAATTTCATCAAGTGTCAACTGTCAGTGGGCCCAGACTTCATACTAATGTGCCCGTGGTCCTTTAATGTTGGATTGAGACACCTGTCAACTCAGTTTTCCCCGATCACGGTGATGAAAACTTTACAGATTTAAGAAATGTTAGTTGAGTGGAGATGCCACTACGCTACTACTCAATAAACAAAAATCTGAGGCCTTAATAATAATTAGCATCTACGTAATGAGATGATTTATACATACAGCGTGGCATTTTTAGCTTTACTCACACTATACAGGGTGTTAAAAGACCGCCAACAAAGCGGGAAACCAAGAACTGTCCTCATCATAAGGAACATTTCGCTGGTCCCTATTAAGAAAGTCGGAACTACAAAATGACAACTTTACAGGAGAGCAGTTTAAAGTTAATTTTAAAGATAAAACCTAAGTAACAAGTTATTACTCTGAAATTTTTACTGCATATTACTTGGATAGTTCTTCGTCAATTTGTACGTATTATTTTATGTTATAATATTTTGTAGTTTTTGAGAAAAGCTATTAGTGACAATATTACTCGGACAAAAATAGAACAAAATTGTCGGATGTGCTACATGCGACATTTTTGTTTGGGTTACTCAATACATTTTAAGTAGGATGTGGCATATACTACATTTTTAATTGAAAATTTAAAAAAATAGCTAAGTCGCATCTGCATAGTGAATAGCCCGCGCGCAAAGAAAAGTGTGAAAAATCCATTCCTGGTATCAGATACACTAAACGAATCAAAAAACTACACATATAAAACACAAGAATTAGGTGAGAGCTATGTAACAGCTCTCTCTACATCCAAAAAGATATCTAAAATAAAGTCAAACTGGAGTTTGGCCATCTTCTGGACAAGTGCAATCTTAAATCTGAAATCGTAGAGCCCATCAGAATCCCTGAAGTTAACAGAGGAATAAAAGACGCAAAAAAAAAAAACAGCCGGTATCGACAAGATCCTACCAGAATTTCTGAAGCACCTAGTGTTACAAAAGTGGTTAGCAGACTTCTTCTCAGATATAACCGCTAAATGCAAACTCCTCAAATAGTGGAAATCGGCATAAGTGGTTGCACTGCTAAAACCAGAAAAGAAACTAGACGATCCATCTAGCTATAGACCCTTTTCGCTCCTTTGTACGAGTACCACCTACAAGCTGTACGAGAGAATACTACTCGCACGCATTACACCAAAAGTCGAACTTCATCTTCCCGTCGACCAAGTAGGATTTCGCCCAAATCGAAGCTGTAGCAATCAGGTTGTCGCACTGACATCACACATAAAAGCGGGTTTCCAGAGAAAGCAAAAAACTGTAGCGGTGTTTGTAGACCTCAACTCGGCTTTTGATGCCGTTTGGAAACAGGGACTCTTGCTGAAGCTGACTAAAATCTTCAGGTGCAAACACACGTTGAAGTTGTTTGACGCTATCCTCTCAAACCGACTATTTCAAGTGAGCATGGACGGAAAGTTGAGCCACCTTAAGACCCTGAACAGTAATATCACAAGCTCCGACGATAAATGAAGCCTCTACCGTCGTACAAGAGGACATTGCTTAGCTGCAACACTACTTCGCAAACTGGGCTCTGAGACCTAACCCGCGGAAAACAACTAGGTGCTGTTTCCATCTCAACAACAAACAAGCCAATGAGAAAGCGAATCTGGTTTTCTGCAAGAGCCTGTAAAAAACCGACCCAAATCCAGTATACCTGGGAGTCACGCTTGATAGGACTATTGCCTTTAAAGCTCACCTTGAAAAGGTCAAAAAGAAAGTTTCTGCCAGGTGTAACCTCATCCGGAAGCTAGCAGCAACTTCATGGGGCAGCAATGCGAATACACTGCGCACGTCAACGCTGGCTCTAGCCTTCAGTGCAGCCGAATACTGTGCAAGCAAGCAAGCATGTGTGGGCAAGCAGCCACCATACTAATCTATTCGATGTGGGGCTTAACTCTGTGCTATGAGGACTATATCTGGCACGTACAGCCGACACCAACTATTTGGCTTCCGGTCCTTTGCCACGTCCTACCTCCAGACCTCAGAAGGAAGCTATACGTTCGAAAGGAGTATGACAAGATCAGTCAAATGGCGCAGCTTCCAATACACCAAGAACTGGAACACACAAGAAGCGATCTGCGCCTCAAATCACGTAGACCATTTGGACTGATGGCGTCAGAAGCCCTAGAAGCTGACAAAACTCTCAAGGAAAGATGGTCAGAAAGGTGGAATGATTCTGATGTGTCAAATAGAGCTCTTGTGTCCGATCGTAATGTACGAATGCCAGGCATCTATCGAAAATACTGGACTCAAATAAATAGGTGCCGAACTTCGCAGGGTAGCTGATGTGCTGAGCTGATTACAGATGGAAATTTGGGACGGACCCGCACTGCTCTTGCGGGGAGATGCAGAGCATGTCCCATATCACGGACCATTGCCCGCAGTGGTCAATAGAAGGAGATAAGATAAAGATAAAGATAAATTTATTTCTCAATCCACAAATTACACTTATTTACATAGGTACACGGAAAATCAGATAGATAAGAATTTGTGAAAAGACTGGAGCCTAAACTAGATCAGAGATCAAAAAGATCAGGAGGGATCCAAAAGATCTACGAGGCCCATGCGGAAGTGACAGATTGGATCAATGGCCTTCCCTTTGTTCTTTGATATTCGCTGCATAATGTGCCATACCTACGCAAAATAAAAATAAATAACTCATACATTTTAATGTAACCTACAAATTAAATTAAATTAATTAAATTAATTTAAAATTTTCCCTTAAGACTAATTCATATCCTGCGAAATAATGTACCTAAATGTTAATTAAAAATGTGGGTAGTGACATATCCTTCATTGATAACCTAACCAATCACATGAAACAATGTCAGTTGAGTCAGATGCAACAAATCATCCTAACTTGTGATAACTTAACAATGTCGTTAGTGGCATATCCAACAAAAAGTAAAAATCAAGTTTCAGATAATAATGTTGTAACTACCTGAACCAACAATTTTATTCGTCTCAGATTGGAATATTGTAACATTGTAATTTCATAAGTTTTTCACAAAAATACAAAAATCCAATAGCACTTTTGCCAATATTTATGCGCTGGCGCATTCCCCAGTAAAATTGTCAGTAATGGTACATACGACTACGGCCGTGCGCTCAACCTCCGGTTAACAAAAGCGGTACGTAACTACCGCCATTTTTGCACGGACATTATTGCTACAACTGACTTTTTTTAAACTGGTAATTCCTTCATATTACGAGTTATCACAAAAATAAAATGTTGTACCTATAGCTCTTCGAATTTATAACATACTGATGCAAAAAAGTAAAAAATTACAAAAACGTAGTTCCGACTTTCTTAATAGGGACCAGCGATTTTTGCCCATTGAACTATGCCTGGGAAATCAACGGTTTCAGAGATAATGAGGTTCAAAGTCGGATTTTTCAAAACTTTTTTTGCAGAAATGTATTCAGTATCTAGTAAAGTTCTTAACATACCTTCTCAAGAAGCCATATCAAAATTATGAATATTTCTTACAAAAATTACGTTAAAATTGCAACCCGCAATGTATTCTAAACATCTGCACGTCAACTTATACCTACGCTTGTGCAATATGACTTCAGTGCGTTACATGTCCATTGCGTGATAAAATATTTTTCAAAATTATAACCTAAAAAACCAAAATCATTTCCCAGCAATAATTTATCGAAAAACTACTAAACTACTTTGTTTTGGTGTCTAGTATGCGTGGCTTTCGGGTCTGTTGGCGGTCTTTTAACACCCTATAGGTAGATGGGTGAAGTGACCCAAGTGCTGTGGACGTTTTTTAGATGGACTAGTTCTGCCCAGCCCCTATACCATTCTCTCAGTAGCTTAGGCCTAACCCTCAGAAAAAACTATACATCACAATGACATCATCTCTAGGTACATCGTCCTTCAAAAGTGGCAAGCAGAGTTACCACCAAGTTTTTTCAGGGGTTTCGTCTATATGTCATTGAATTGGTCGGATGAAGTGGTTACATCGGTACAATATGGTGCTTATTTGTAAACATCATCAACAACCTCTTTATAATATGGTCCATAATATTATTATAATATATGGTTGGCCCATAATATGATTGGCAATCTCTAACAAGCATTAAAAATAGCAGGAAATCCGTATTTAACAATTAACTAAAGACACAACACACCTTCTGTCAACCATAAATACTACCGATGAAAGTACAGGTAGCGTCACGAGTTATGAGCTCTCGACGAAACTGGTGGGGATTTCTGCGCAAGTGTGTACAATCGCGCGCAAAATGTCTAATATCCACGCGGGATCTAAGACTGACGCTGAGCTGAACTATAGTTGAGTGAGATACTATAAAAATCGGAGAAACTGACTAAACTTAAAGATTGAAAGTTTTATTTGCGGATTTTGCACTCGTTATATTTTTTATGGTTTTCTATACAATTATTTTAACACAAATTACGATAAAACGGGTGTACAATCAATGAAAAATAATCTCAATCCAATATGTATTGTTCGCAATAACTTTTTTGAATCGTTCTGAACTGTTTTTTTAAAACATTTTGTTTGGGTATTATTTCTGCGACGAAACTAAAAAAAGATGTGCATGACTGTAAACAGAGGCTAGACCGACTGATCTACCAATCACGCGCCCGCGCTCGCTGGCGATCGCGCCTCTGCGTCGCCCCTCTCGTACCCCGCCAAACAGACCCAAAAAATGAGTTCTGCGCATTCAAGGTCAGCGCTCATAACTCGTGACGCTACCTGTACCTAGCTGTTGTAAGTGCCAATATCAAACGAAAACATTGAACTACTTCCTGG
>OX439383.1:208519-231848 GCA_949319315.1 Zelleria hepariella | reverse complement strand
AAAATGATGAGCAAGATAGAGGGGTCTGTAGAAGAAGAAAGTCTTGAGAAACATCAAATAATGTATTGGCCATTATGAAAGATGAAAGTAATAGTTAAAAAAGAGGCGCCAAAAATAGTACAAGGAGCTGGGCACTGGCCTTCTCTCTGAGAGAAAAAGTGAGGAAAAAGGGTAGAATGAGAACCTGGTAAATGCAAAAATCGTTCAGCAGCTCTGCGGCAGCGAAAACTACGATAAGTTTCTTCTTTGTTATTGGCAATTTTTCTCCTATTTCTCTGGTGCACCCTGTAGGCCCACCTGTGTATTATGGCGATGGCTTACTCAAGAATAAAAGCTCGGCAAGTGGGCCAGCGCGGCGCTTCCGCCCATCGGAGTGTATTCCGGGCGCCTCCCGAAATAGCACACCCGTTGCACCGCCCGTACGCTGCAGTGTTTACGTGTCTCTTACTAGGCAGCACACTTTATAGGATAGTTGTGCTTGTAGCCAGTAGTGTTTACTGTTTACACTCTGCTGTGTTGATGTGTCTGTTTTTATATGTTAAGTGAGTGGGTGTGATAAAAGTAAAGCTGTAGAGCATGTTGAGTGACTTCGTTTGTCGGACGGACGGTCTGGTTAGAAGATGATGTTCAACGGACTGTTGTGTGCTGATTCGGATGGCAGTGATCTTACCAAGGTAACTGCTAACTATATACTTCTTTTTTTCATCTGTGCTAGATACTATAACTGCTCTGGGTAGAATTGATTTAGTCTTGGATGGATCTTCCTTCTTTCCTGCGTGATCTTCTGATAGTTTTCGGAGCTTTACAGTTAAAAAATAAAAAACGTTGACTTTGCCTTTATGGAGCTCTACCAAGTCTTTTTCCACTTCACTTCATCTATCCATCGAAACCGGATCCGGAAAACATCGTGAGAAGAGCTGAGAATTTATTGTTCCGAGGCATTCATCTACGTACATTATGACGACAGGCTAGCCACTTGCGACGTTTTGCGAACAACTTATTTTAGGAAAATACGAGGGGGGATCAAAAAGTAGTGAGAACGACATGCTCCTTGGTAAGAAAAAAAATAAATACAGGCAGGCATAGCTCAGATACATTATTTGTACTATTAAAAAAGAAAAAAATCTTCGATTCTCTTTTGTTTTTTTCTGAATGTAGTCATTTGTTTGCTTTGTGTTGGAACGTGTTCTCGCGAAAATGGAGAAAAACTAAGTGCGAGCCGTTATTAAATACCCTGTGTTTAAAAAAATTAACGACGCAAGAGATTAATTGCGATTTGGAGGAAACATTAGGAGAGTCTGCTCCGCCGTATTCCACTGTCGCAAGGTGGGCATCTCAATTTCGAGTAGGAAGAACGAGCACGGAAGACTCGCACTTCATTTTTCTCCATTTTCGAGAACACGTTCGTACACAAAGCAAACAAAGGACTACATTCAGAAAAAAAAAAAAAAAGAGAATCGAAGATTTTTTTCTTTATTAATATTACAAATAATGTATCTGAGCTATGCCTGCCAGTATTTTTTTTTTCTTTCCAAGGAGTATGTCGTTCTCACTACTTTTTGATCCCCCCTCGTATGTACCGAAATAAGTTTAAAAACGTCAGCTTCCTCCTGTTGGCTAGCCTGTGTTTTTCTCTCTCACCAAGTTTCCCTAATTTGGAACCTTTGTCCAGGGCAGCGGCGGCACCCCCCGCAGAGGCGCCAGCGACGATGTGGACTACTACCGCGAGAAGCTACGCGCCACCACGCTCATCGTAAGTACACCGAACTAATAAATTGCGAAACCCTAACCACACTGTTTGACACGACTGAGCGCCGGTAGCAGGGTGTAAGGTTGCTTGCATCCCCCTGCCAGAAAAAAAAATACATGGAAAAAATATATTAATTAAAATAAAATTAGACCCAAAATGAGGGGTGTTAAAAGTTTGACAGCTATTAATAATGTGTGTGTGTGGCACTGTAACTGTAGCTCTTAAACGGGTGAACCGATTTTGATGCGGTTTTATTTTTTTGTGTTATCAAAATCGGTTTAGACGTTTACGAGATCTGGGGGCACGGCAGTGCCCCCGCCAGGTCGAGCGCGAAGCAAACACTGCCGTACAATCCTTTACTGGAACCATTTCGCCGCATTTTCAGGCCCTTATTTGAGAACCTCTGGATAAGACCAGAACGCAGAAATTTTCGTCATCTAGTAAGCTATAATCACATACCTAAAATCCAAAATTTCAAGTCTGTAGGTCATTTAGTTCCGAAGTTAAGCGAAAGCAAAGTTTCGCATTTATGACACACACTCACTCACTCACTCACTCACTCACTCACTCACTCATGATCATCATAATAGAACTAGTACTTCCCATAAACTCTGAGAGCTGAAATTTGGTACAGAGTTAGGGTTGAATGGCCACATAAAGGGAAAACTATAAAAACTAGGATAATCGAAGATCTGGAGTACCTGGTGACCCTGATTAGAAAACACAAGAGCCCTAATAGAACTAGTACTTCCCATAAACTCAGAGAGCTGAAATTTGGTACAGAGTTAGGGTTTAATGGTCACATAAAGGGAAAACTATAAAAACTAGGATAATCGAAGATCTGGAGTACCTGGTGACCCTGATTAGAAAACACAAGAGCCCTGATAGAACTAGTACTTCCCATAAACTCAAAGAGCTGAAATTTGGTACAGAGTTAGGGTTTAATGGTCACATAAAGGAAAAACTATAAAAACTAGGATAATCGAAGATCTGGAGTACCTGGTGACCCTGATTAGAAAACACAAGAGCCCTAATAGAACTAGTACTTCCCATAAACTCAGAGAGCTGAAATTTGGTACAGAAATAGGGTTTAATAGCCACATAAAGGGAAAACTATAAAAACTAGGATAATCGAAGATCTGGAGTACCTGGTGACCCTGATTAGAAAACAGAAGAGCCCTAATAGAACTAGTACTTCCCATAAACTCAGAGAGCTGAAATTTGGTACAGAGTTAGTGTTTAATGACCACATAAAGGAAAAACTATAAAAACTAGGATAATCGAAGATCTGGAGTACCTGGTGACCCTGATTAGAAAACACAAGAGCCCTAATAGAACTAGTACTTCCCATAAACTCAGAGAGCTGAAATTTGGTACAGAGTTAGGGTTTAATGGCCACATAAAGGGAAAACTATAAAAACTAGGATAATCGAAGATCTGGAGTACCTGGTGACCCTGATTAGAAAACACAAGAGCCCAACCATACTATTATAGATCGACATATACCGCCCTTACAAAAAATATTCAACTTGGTGGGCCGCTTCATTTGATGTCAAAAATCGAAGGTCTGAAGTATCTGATGAAGAACCATCAGCTGGTCTCAGCTGTATAAGAGATTATGGTAATGCCCCGTTCTACTATTGGTACATAAAAATATCGACTGTCATTGCAGAAATCCAGCGTAGTGGGACACATCTTCTAATTTAATCTAGCCTATAGCGTCCTACTGCTGGGCGAATGCCTCCCCTTCTGCTTTTAATACGCATATAAATAAAATTAAAGGAAATCTCTGGATAAGACTAGACTGGCTTTTATACTTATACTTACAATTTAACAAGAAGAAATAGTCGAACGATTAACTTTATTCTACTCGAACATTACACAAATTAAAAAACTGTTTCCAATAATAAAATCTAATGAAATAAATCAATATGCCCACGTTTCTACAAAAAGAAGTGAAATCCCACCAAAAACATTCTGTAAAAAACTAGCCAGGTCTCGATGGACCTGCTTGTTCATCTCTAAAAAGTAATGAAATCTAGACAAAGTCGTGCCAAGTCTAAGGTCCCTTACTGCGATTTCTTTAGTATTACAGTTAATGTTGTGTGACTTGGCCGTTGAAGGGTATACAAGGGTACAAAGCCAGGTGCTCCATGACACCAATGCACCAATCTGACGCCAGAACCGCTTGTGTACCCTTCAACGGCCAAGTCACACAACATTAACTGTAATACTAAAGAAATCGCAGTAAGGGAAGGTCCCTTGGCACGACTTTGTCTAGATTTCATTACTTTTTAGAGATGAACAAGCAGGTCCATCGAGACCTGGCTAGTTTTTTACAGAATGTTTTTGGTGGGACATGCTTTATAGCTAAAATGTCGGGGATATTGTAAGTTTAGTAGATATCATAGGGTGCTTACAAATTACTACGCTTACTTCGCTTACAAATTACTACGCAAATAATTTCTAGATCTATCTGTGTTACTTTTAGAACGGTTGATAATTAGGACTGCGCTTCAGCCCTAGAAATTTAGGACACGAATCACGTATCGTTTGATGTTTTAGTTTGCCACTTTTGATATTCAATACAGCACCAACTTCTCTATTACCGCTCCTCGTTGTTTTTCCAGCTACGAAACAAGGAGGAAACGGTCCGAGTTCAGAACGAATCGCTGCTCGTGGCGGCGACGCGCCTGGATGCACTCACGACGCGCGTCGCGCAGCTGCAGAGAGACTTGGACCGACGGACGCAGGAGGTAAGCTCGCCCTACAGACCACGGTCTCTTCATCATCAGGACGAATCGCTGCTTGTTACGGCGACGCGGCTGGATGCGCTTCTCTGCAGATAGACTTGGACGACGGACGCAGGAGGTATAATGAAACTGACATACATAGGTCTTACTTACCATCAGGCCCGGATCTAGGATTTATCCGAGGGGGGGGCAAAATCTTGACATTGGCGCCCCTCCTCAGAATTTGAGGTCCTAAATCCGCTACTTACTGCTCCCCTTTTCAGACGAAGTCTCCCTCTTTTGACTATTGACTGCTATCACTGAAAGTTTGAAAACATTCTTATCGACATTGGTCTTGAATTTGCCGCTCTTTGACTTCGCACCCCCTAGATCCTGGGCTGATTTTGGCGCCCCCTGAAACAGCCGCCCGGGGCCCTGGTTTGCCCCCTCCTAGATCCGGGGCTGTTTACCATCTTCATAATTATCAGAACGAGTTGCTGTTTGCCATCCATTCAGCCCATCAACGAAGTTCAGAGCTGCTGGAGAGAGAACCTATGCTTGCTACACCAACCTCCCAGGGATCTCTTGTTAATCTCGAAGGCCTATCTAACTTTTAAAACACTTCTTTTATTGACTAGAACTTTATTCATGTGTCTTTCGACCTCTAGAGACTAGGGAATTCTACTAGGGTATTTAATTATCATGGAAAGAGTTTTGCTCGAGGATAAGCGTTGTCTGTTATTAGATTTACTGAGATGAGAGGAGTCTAGATTTGGTTCCGCTGGCTCGATAAATCACCCACCTTGTCAGCACATCGAATGCGTTACCTTTGATCGCTAACGAAGCTCCTCGACTAATTCCAGCTGCTGCAGCTGCGGCAGAGCGCCGACGGCGAGTCGCAGGTCAAAATAGACACCAGCGCGGAGACGCTCGCGCAGGTGAGGGGGTGTTCCGAGACAACAAGCTTCTGAGACTAACTCTGTGAATTAAGAGCATTGTTTACCGCGCTCACTACCATACAAAAGTGTGTTTTTATATATTTTTTAAATAAAAATTACTTTTGATCTAGTAATGAATGAATTGAATGAATGAATGATTCTATAATAAATTTCGAAAAAGGAAAACATTGCAAAACTTTTTCTGCGTTTGTGCATAAGCGCGCATGAGCGCGGCAGCGCGGCAATGCGGTTCAAAATCTTTATAGTTCATAAAAAATCGTGCAATCGATATTAGACTCATAATATTATTATGCTCATAATATTACCTGCTTTTTATGCATTCGCAATAACAACCGCATAAACAAAAACACTGTATGAAACATGGCTTTATAATGTCATCAGTATAAAAAAAACCAAGCTGCTGCACGATAATTACAAAAATATCACAACTAAAATCCCTTAGCTTCAGTGAGTTATTATTGCTAAAATGAATGAATTATTTTTGACTATCAAATTCCTTTGTGTTTTCCAACGGGGAACAGGAAAATGAGAAGCAGAGGAAGATGGTGAAGGCGCTAAGCGGAAACCTCTCCGTCATACAGGAGATGTACCGGGAGTGCTTCTACGAGGTCAGTCACTCAACTGAATGTTTTGTTTGTCTGTCTGATTATTTCAATGTTATAGAACAGTTACTACCAATTTCTTCAAGAGCTATAAAATGAACAGGTGCATCCACACCGCAGTTACTTTTTGTAGAGCAATAATTAACCAAATGATCAAATGGAATAAATGATAATCTTATGTCAAAATCATTTCACTCAATGAGCCGTTTTCAAAGCACAAATTCAAAGCAGTTCAAAGATGGGGGCTATACTGTTGTATCGGTTGTTACCGGGACGCGACTGTCAAATTTCACTTAGCTAGCAAAGTCGCAATTTTGACAGTCGCGTTTAGCGTTTAGACAGTTCTTCTATGGCCACGCCTGTAAGCGCCATCTATGAACGGTTTTGAATTTGTGCTTTGAAAACGGCTCATTACATGCCGCTATTTTGAATGAATCAATCACCTCTTACATTTGATCACTCTTGAAGAAATCTCGCGTTAAATACCTGCATGCACTTTTCATTAATGTCATGGCGTTGTTGTAATACAGGTAGAATTTATTTCTGATCCCTCGAACTTCGTGTTCCAGGCGGCACAGCAAGAGTCCCTGATAGAGAGTCTCCGGGACGCGCTCTACGAGCTACGTCAGGCCGAAGGAGATAAGAAAGGGACTCTGCAGCGGCTGAAAGACATTGTGGACTTGCAGCGCGGTGAGATCCGGCGGTGTCAGGTTGGTTGCTGTTGTCTCTATGAGATATCAGAGATGTCTACGAGGTCTCGGATGTGTCTACGAGATTTTAGAGTTGACGGCGAGATCTCGGAGAAGTCTGGGAGATCTCAGAAACGTCTACGAGATCTCAGAGATGTCTACCAGATCTCAAACATGACTGCGAGATCTCAAACATGACTAGGGGTCTCAGAAATGTCAACGAGATCTCAGAGGGCTCTACTAGATTTTATTTTCAAAAGAAATCAGCAATATTGTAACGTGTTTAAGGTGAACATTCGCTTTCTTGAAGTTTGTTTCTCTTTCAGGATATAGCCATGGACGTCGAAAACCTGAAATCGGAGATATTCAGCTTTCTAAACAGCTCCAACAACGATTCGGTATTTGCTAGTGTAGTACTAACCATGTAACATATTCATAAGCTATCTCTTGTGTGATATCTTGCTCTCGTGATTTGTAAAATATTGCCTTGTAACTTACACATAAGTACTTACCACTAATCTGTTTTTAGTGGTAGTTTCAGAGTTCATTGTAGTTTGGAAATAAACGTTATTTTATTCACGAGGTGTTTTAATTCAGGGTGTATAATACAGGGTGTGTGGGAGGAGGCGAGCGGCGCAGACGCGGGAGAGGAGCTAAGGGACATCGCCACGCAGCTGCTGCGGCTGCAGGAGTTACTGCAAGTATGTTGTAGGTTCACGTTACACTCGCGCGACCTGTTGCAGAATACAGAAAGGTGCCAAATTCAACCGTATTCTCCGTTAAAGTTTCCTTCATTTTCTGCTCCTCTGAGTTCATAAACTAAACTTGTACATGATGTATCAAATTGGCATCTTTCTTGCTCATTTGGGCTGAGTGAGTGGGTTTATGCAACGCATGCAGTGCTTTCTGTTTTTTTTATGATTGGTTGTAATTTTCGGATTGATAAATATAACTGGCTTTCGATAAGTAATCTAAGCAAGTACCTAAGTACTTTTTAATAAACAGCTTATTAAAAAGATTCATTCTGTTGCAGGAGGACTGCTCTTGCGCCGCCCGGTTGGACACACAGAGCTTGAAGGAACAAAATGCGACACTGGAAGTAAGTCAATGGTATATCAATGGTTCATCAGTATCTACGTAGAGGTAGGAACTTATTACTTCATCAAAAAATTATTCCGTACAAAAAAGGTTGTCTGGAAGCCGAAGACGTCGCCCTTTGCTGCATATTTTTTTACTTTCTTACCAAACGTGATATTAAACAACACGATAACGGAAAATGAACCATTGGTCCTTTTGTTTGTGTTATGCAGAGAGAGACGCACGATCTTCAGGCGCGAGTGGTGGAGGCGCAGACGGCGCTGTCAGCGAAGGACAACCGACTGTGCGACCTCCGGGAACAACTGGCCGACAAACACAAAGAGGTGAACTTTGTAATAATGGTGTATAAAATCTAAATTCAAAATAACCCCGATATTTTCATTTCAAATTAGCATAATATCTCATAAACCGATTTTCATAAAAATAGAAGTTAAAACATTCGCATTTGATAAACCGATGGCCTCCGATCCGACTACGATTAATTATCTATGAGTCTATTTTAAGGATAAACAGGTCTTGTTTTAAGCCTTTTAGTAGTCGGGTTTTAGTTTTTAACTTCTATTTTTTTTTTGAGCTTTTTAGTAAGTCATTTTGGACGATCACCCAGAATAGAACCAAGAAGGGCAAAAAAAAACACATTTTCTATTTGTTATGTTGACGCTACATGTGTTATACATTTTTGAAAAGGTCTTTTAAAGCCCTTTCATTTGATACCCATGACGATGGTATCCGATAATTTTTATTTTTAGGTCCACCACTTTAGGGCGCAGCACAGCCGCCATCTTGGTTTTTTTCAAAATTAAACTATCCTATGTTACCTGGGTGATTAAGACGAATCCAACGATACCTCATTTGTTGAAATCGGCCGAGTAGTTTAGGCTCTGCGAGGGAACAGATGAACACACAAACATACATACATACATACATACATACATACATACATACATACATACGCTGCTAAAATCATAACCCTCCTTTTTGCTTCGCGTAGTCGGGTAATTGAATGTCAATGCAGAGCTCGCGCGGACCGGAAGCGAAGGGATGCAGTCGATGCGCCGAGCTTCAGACACAACTTGACCAGACCAAAGGTGGGTTTCCTTTCCTTAGCTTCTTCTTCATTTGTAGACGGAAAGAGAGGTTTCCGAACGCGAGCATAAAAATATCTATGGCGTTCTTGAGTAACCTGCATTTACTCTATTTAAAAGCCATGTCCCAGGCAAGCAGCGTCAAAGCTTCACTTCACCCACCTAGGTGCCACTGGGCGCTGTATAAACTACAGGGTGCACTCTAAGTCGATAGCGGAACTTTAAGTAGGCTGTCTACTGATCACTACAAACAACTTTTACCAGGAAAAAAAGAAAAAATGGAGCGAAAAAAATATGACCTGTTTCATACATTTGGCGCAGTACTGAGTCGACCTTTTGTATGGAACAGCTGATATTTTTTTCGCCACCTGGTAAAAGTTGTTCGGTAGACAGCCTACTTAAAGTTTTACTATCGACTTAGAGTGCACCCTGTAGTAGTTCGCACCGAACTGTGAATGAAGAATGTCCGTGGGTCTGTTAAATCACTTGAAACTTTATGACCGTGTAGCCTAAACATTTAGAAATACACCTGTTTTTGTTTCATTCAAATCGAGCCAGTAGTTTTAAAGTTACGACGGTTTTAGTTTCCGTCCTTTTGGAGTTTTTCGCGCGAGCGCGGCAAACTCGCGTGACGTCACAACTCAACACGCACCCGACACATACACCGTAACACTCATTCAAACGGCTGTATCTTTGGAACCGTACTAGGTAGCCAGTTGAAATTTTCAGAGATATTGTTTTATTATGGTGGATTACCCAAGAAATAATAAAAACAAAAAAATATTAAAAAATAAGAGGGGTCCCCATACAAAAAACGTTGTTTTATACTTTTTGCTCTATAGAAAAAACGGTAAGACACACAAGCATCAAACTTGGTATGATTATAGGACTTACTCCATAGTATAACAAAAAAATATAAAAAACGGTCAAGCGCAACTCGGACTCACGCGCCGAGGGTCCGTATAACCAGTTTTATTTTATTGTATGGTGGTAGGGAACTCTCAGTGCGCGAGTTCGACTCGCACTTGGCCAGTTTTTTTGTGTCACACAATGTTACAGTAGTGTTTTAACGTTATAAATAATATTGCTTATTTATAACGTTAAAAAATCGCTAGGGACAGGTTTTAAAGTCGCAAGCTCTGTTTAAAATATTCCCTAGCACGGGTTTGTACTTAAAAAAATATATTCTTACTTAGCTATGGATGACGGCTTTGAAAAATGAAAAATGACCTGACTAAACACACAAAAAAACTGGCCAAGGGCGAGTAGAACTCGCGCACTGAGAGTTCCCTACCGCCATACAATAAAATAAAACTGGTTATACGGACCCTCGGCGCGTCAGTCCGAGTCGCGCTTGACCATTTTTAGGGTTTCATACCCGAAGGGTTCCACACGGGACCCTATTTCTAAGACTCCGCTGTCCGTCTGTCTGTCCGTCTGTCCGTCCGTCTGTCAAGGCTGTATCTCATGAACCGTGATAGTTAGACAGTTGAAATTTTCACAGATGGTGTATTTCTATTGCCGCTATAAAAACAAATACTAAAAAACAGAATAAAATAAACATTTAAGGGGGCTCCCATACAACAAACGTGATTTTATTGTTGTTCTTACGGAACCCTTCGTGCACGAGTCCGACTCGCATTTGGCCGGTTTTTATATTATTTTGTTATACTATGGAGTAAGCCCTATAATCATACCAAGTTTGTTGCTTGTGTGTCTTACCGTTTTTTCTATAGAGCAAAAAGTATAAAACAACGTTTTTTGTATGGGGACCCCTCTTATTTTTTAATATGTTTTAATTTTTATTATTTCTTTGGTAATCAACCATAATAAAACACAATCTCTGAAAATTTCAACTGGCTACCTAGTACGGTTCGAAAGATACAGCCCTTTGAATGAGTGTTACGGTGTATGGGTCGGGTGCGTGTGGAGTTGTGACGTCACAGCAGCTGACGACCGCGCGCCCGTCGCACAGCAAGTTTAAAATTAAATATCTCGAGAACTATAAGACGTATAAAAAAAAATTTTTCACCCAATGTTTCCATTTTTAATAGAGTGTATGGTAAGGTAAAAATCAAAAGTTGATGGTATTCTTCATTCGCGACCCCAGTTACAGCTGTGTAACTTTGTGCTTATACCGATCGCGCACCGTACAGTGTAAAACCCCATATCTCGGCAACCCCTCTACCGATTTGGCTCATCTTCGAACTTAAAAAATATTTTAATTTCATTTACCCGCCTACCAAATTTCGCGACGATCCGACTATATTTACTCAAGTTACCGTCGAACCAACATTCATACATACATACAAGCGCCGCATTGTTCCAGTAGACTCGGAGAACTCTCGCCAATCAGCTGACAGAGATGTAAAGGTGTAAAATTTTTTGCAGAGCTACTGGCGACCAAGACGGGCGAGTGTCGCGCCCACGAGAGCACTATCAAGGAGCTGAAACAGGAGACTAGCCACCTGCAAGGCATGATGAGTCAGTTCCAGAACATGAAACAGAAACTCTTGGCGCGGGAGGGGTCGGCGAGGCAGCAGCTCAGCGCCAAGGAGTGCTCTTCGCTTCAGGACCGACTCAATGAGGCCACAGGTGAGGGTTTGATGAGTCAGTTGTAGAACATGATGAGTCAGTTTCGGAACATGAGACAGAAACTTCTGGCGCGGGAGGGGTCGGCGAGTGCTCCTCTGATGAGTCAGTCCTAGAACATTATGAATGTTCTATAGCTTTTACGCCAATCTCACCAAACGCATTCTAGCAGCCCTTTCCCCACCCGGTCTCCAATCGAACCACTTGCTCCGTCTGCCAATCGCAATACTTCAACTGGTTTATCCACTTATGAAACACTCTATTCTCTAAAAAATCCACTCAACCGTTGAGCGTCAAAACACTCGAAAATAGCCCAAATATTGAAATGAACAATCTTTTTTTTTGACATTTATAAACGGGTATTTTTACGGTGGATATTTGAGAGAATACAGGGGCTGGCTGTGTGTTCGCAGCGCTGCTGGCGACGCGGAGCGGCGAGCTGTCGGCGACGCAGCAACAGTGCCGCGCGCTGCAGCTGCAGCTGGACACGCTGCGGGCCGACCTGCACCGCGCTGAGAGGAACGTTGACAAGGTTCGCTACGGTCTTTTCTTTGGTCTGAGCTGACAAGTATTTGTCTGCCAAACACTCCTTCTCAGGCCTGATTGCTTTGTCCGATTGGGCTAAAAAAAGGGTGTTGTAAGTTGTTTAAAAATAATAGTGCTCTGGGACTGGAAACCAAATCAGAGACGACAGACCAGACGAGAGGAGATCTGTGTATTTTTATTTGAACTGAAGCTAGGCTTAGATGTGTACGGTCCAACATTGATCGCGTGTTGCTAACATTGCATTGTGCAGCACACGCGCACCTGAACTTTACTCGATAGTCGGCTCTAGCCGCTCGCCCGGAACACTACGAACTTCTACTATGTAACGTGTCAGTGTAAACTACAATAAATACCATGTTACCACCGACAAATTACTAATGAGTAAAACCGTGATTTAATAGAAAAATGTGCAGTGCTCACGAAAGTTTCAGTTTTAAAATAAATACCATGAACTGATAAACTACTTCTTCTTCCTCCGCCGTCCACTACTACTTCAAACTTCTACTACAAATGCTGTAAGACAGGGTGGAGTGGCACACGACCTGCCCTTCTCTGGCGCGAATTATACAGAAACGGCGTGAAGGCGCGGTGCAGGCGCAGAGCCGGCGTGGAGACGCGGAACAGGTGATGAAACGACGTCCTGCGCCACGCCGCTTGAGTATAATTCACAACGGGTCGCCTACCTACATTTTGTATTGATACGTTTTGAAGCGGCAAGATGCCTGCGCCCCGCCTTCACCGTACGTCATTTCTGTATAATTCGGGCCTGAAAACAAATCACTTTTATCTGCGCCCAACACCGGATCTCCATATTAGATAACACTGTCGTCATTCCTTACAGTTACAGGGCATCGAGGAGAAGCTAAAGTTGGAGCACTCGGCGGAGCTGGCGGAGGAGCGGCGCGGCAAAGACCTGCTTCGAGAAAACCTTGAAACTGCTTTGGGTAAAGAGCACTTTTGTATCGACGAATTTGACCCCTCTTTTTGTTTTTAGGTGCTGGGCATTGGGCAAGCCTACTCCATCTAAAATAATATCCCAGGCACTGCAACGCCGATCGGTCTCTTCACCCATCTAGTGTGAGTGAAGGTACCACTGGACGCTGCATAAATTATCTCTTACGTGGATGCAAAGGCCTTTGTTTGATTGACGCTCATAAGCGCCGTTTGAAGGAGTTGATGGAACTTTTACAGATTTTTCGGGGGTACACTAGGGTTCACTTGGATCAACCATGGCTAGCCAATTAACGTGAATAATTGTTTAGAAATGTCAAATTAACCCGAAGTTAGTTGGCTAACCCTGCTTGACGCAAGTCCACCTAGGTAGACTATCCTAAGTTTTCGACTTGTGGCGTTTTAGTGGAAATAGTTTTAAATTACATTTAAGTTTTCTTATCCTATCATATCATTCCTTACGGTGCATCTACTGCTACTATGTTTTCGCTCTCAGTCCTGTCCATCCAAAGGTTGTCTGGAAGAAATCGCTTTTAGCGATAAGACCGCCATTTGAACTGTTATTTTTATTTTTTTATTTTGTAAAATGTTTTCTATAGTGCAATAAAGAGTAACTTACTTATAATTTCCAGGGCAAGTGGAGTCCAAGAGTCAGGAGCTGCAAGCATGCGCGGCGCAGCGGCGGCAGCACGAGGAGACAATTAAGAAGTTGAAGGAGGAGCTCGACAAGGCGAACCGGATTATCAAATCTGTGAGTCCCTACTCCCTATCACACAGGGTTAACACAGAGTTGCCAGTGACACACTATTGGTCGCTATTTTAAAATCATGTCCCTATTTTATCACTATCGTCACTATTTCAGAGGGGCTTGCAATGTTTTAGTGAAGATAAAATGGTGATATTGCGCGCGATCTAAACTTTTAAAACAGTACCTACCAAAACAATTTCTTATTCGTTAACAGCATAATACAAATAGTAGGAAATAGACATAATTATAGGCACATGTTGGTCGCGAATCATTACCTTAAAGTTACTATGTTATGCTTTTTGAAACTTTCGTGGTTTTTAGACATAACTATTGTAAGAAAACGGGATTCTTACCACGATTTATTTTCTTTTGAGTTCCCGATATTTCGGTACCGTTGCAGGCACCATGGTTACTATGTTATGTTGGTAGGTGACGCAAATACTAGATATTATTGCCAATGACCACGAGACAACTACGACCATTGATGGTCTTTTTTTCTCTTACAGTTACTTACTCACATACTAAGGCCGTGGACTAAAAAATTTTTGGGTAAAGCGCGGAAGACGAAGTGTGATAGAACATGAACAATGCTGCTACGACCATTTTTTGTTACCAGTGGCGTTTCTCTCAGAAAAGGTTTGTCAAACCAATTTAGGCCCGATTTCTGAATTGAAAAATTTGCTAAGCAAATACTTAAGTATCGTTCTGTCACTTTGTTAGAAATCTGCAGAGACAGAACGATACTTACGTATTTGCTTAGTGAATTTCTCAATTCAGAAATCGGTAGTTATTGTTTTATTTTGTTATTATCTTTGTTTTGATCCATCTTGAGAGCAACGCCACGTAGTAGTAACGAAATTGTATTTTTTTCTATCCACGTCTTCAAATCTTTGCTTTTACTCGGACTGGTTATGTTATCGTATGAGGTAGAGGTAGTGGCCACCCCTGCGGATACGATATATAACCCACTATAGACGTCAAAAATGCTGATAAACCGCCACTTTGTTGGATAAATCCGCCTCGATAAAACTCATGCTACCTCCGCTGGTGTCAGAGTTTTTAGACCGCCTACCGGGCCTCTGACTTGACTTAACGATTGTTATTTATTAACAACAATCGGGACCAAAGGTTTAACGTGCCATCCGAAGCACGGACTCGGGACTATAGACAACTGACAGACCGACGAACATACGCACCAAGGACGCGTCATTGACGCACAACCGAGCGACCACTGGCTTTATCTTGTTCCCCTCTTGTCTGGCAGGACAGCAAGGTCCGCAGCGAGGTTTCGTACCTGAGCCAGCAGGTGGCGCTGTGGCGGCGACAGCTCGGCGACAGCGCGGGCCGCGTGACGCAGCTGGAGACAGAGCTAGCGGCCGCGCGTCGCGCTACGGCTGAGTTGGAGGCCTATTGCAGGTGCTTTGGCATTACATCTAAGTATTTATGTGTCGGTATTAAGCTCTTGGACCATAGTATTATACCGAACGTTGTAATAAGAAGCCGCACAAAACTGGCAGACGTCGGAAAACGCATAACTTCTTTGAAGTGGAAGTGGGCAGGATACCTGGCGAGACGTACCGATCGCAACAAAATCCAATGCGTAATGGCGACCCTGAGAGGGGAAGAGATCGGTTGGCAGACCACCAGCCAGATGGTCCGGCGACATAGCCCAACTAGCCGGAAAACAGTGGTTGCGCCTGACGCAGGATCGTGAGAGGTGGCGTGAGCATGAAGTGGCCTTTACTCAGCAGTTGATGATGATTTATGTGTCACGTATTAGATAATTTGGCGGCTTTTGGGATTGAGCACAAGAGTTGGGATGAACTTGCTGTGGATAGAGATGCCTGGAGGGAGAAAATCAGGGTTGGACGCAAAACCTGTGATTACGCATGGTGCTCCTTACTGGACGACAAAAGAGCCAGAAGCCACCGAGGATCCATCAACCCATCAGTAGGGGGTCCTATGTGTGCTCGGTGTGCGGCAGGGCTTGCCGCTCCCAAATCGGTTTATAGCCACTTTAAAAAGTGCTCCAAAGTGCTAGACACGCAGTAGTAAATCGTCCGTAATGGACGCAAAGGCCAATGATGATGATTAGTTAATTTAAGCATCTTAAAATGGTTACTTTATGGCTACTCTGACGCTGCAGTGCCTGGGTCATGTTTGGGATAGAAAGGACAGACTATCCTAGCACAAACATAATCCTCTAGCTCTTCATGCTCACGCCACCTCTCACGATCCTGTGTCAGACGTAACCACTGTTTTCGGGCTACTTGGGCTGTCATCTGACCATCTGGCTGGTGGTCTGCCAATCGATCTCTTCCCCGAACCGTATGCCCGGATAGTGGATACCAAATGTGTACGATCAGGGGAGAACCTGTGTAACTCTCGCCCTGTCGCACAGCTGAAATGTTGAATGTAGGACGGTGGTGGAAAGAAGGTAGATGTTCTTCAGGTGTTCATGTTTATTTTTGTACTGTTCTGTTATATTATTACATGATGAATTACTGTTTATGATGAGAGGCTTTAGCCAACTAAGTACAGGGCATTGTAATATGGCCCATGAGCTCGGTTGCGCTATGCACAGTCAGCCCACGGGTGACCTAGAAAAGGTGGACGGTGCTTGCCCGTACAAAATGGAACGTGGAGCAGTAAAAGGTTACTGTTATTGTGTACAGTTCACAGACGTCAGCGGCGCGACGGCTGGAGGCGGAGCTGTGCGACGCGACCGCGCGCGGAGCAGAGCTGTGCGGCGAGTCGCGACGGGTCTTGGCAGCCGTGCGGGACTGGGTTCGAGCACAGCACGCGTTAGTACCGGTCTTTCTTCTTCTTCTTCTTGAAGTGCCTCTCCATCACTAGAGGTTGGCAGGCAGCTTCCTGCACCGCTGTCAGTTCATGGCTGTCCTGAATAATTTTATTGTTTTACCAGCTCCTTCCAGCCGAGTCCAGTCGATGCAGCCTCTTTGTCAACTGAGCGCCTCCAGGTAGTACGGGAGCGGCCCGGCCGTCTCTTGCCATTAGCATGCCATGTCAGTCCCTGTTTGGACATGTGACTATCTGGTCTCCGCAATGCGTATCCGAGCCATCGCCATTTCCTTTCGAGAATGTACTTTGAGGGAATAAAATTTCAGAACACTCTCACGCCACATTTCAGAGAGTACCAAAAGAAGTTCAGCGAACAAGAGAGGTACGCGGCACACCTGCTGCGTCGGTTGGAGCAATACGAGCAGCAGGACGCTTGCGGCAGAGCGCTGCTGGTGACACCGAGCAGCTCGCGGGGCGTGTGTGCAGCACCCGTGCCGCCAAGACGGACCAAGACTGTGAGTGTGTCTCTGTATGTGACGCAACTTCATTGATTCACACAACTTGCAATAATTTGCAATATGTCTGGCAGAGATTGCTTTTAGCAATAAGACCGCCCATTGTATACTAATTAGTTTTAAGAAAATTCTCTGTAAATAATTCGTTTTTGTGTACAATAAAGAATATTCTATCTATCTATCTATCTAATTTTTGGTTGAACAAAATCGGTCCCCAAGCATAACTTCTGCTTGACGAGTTTCCCTTTAGGCCGGATACACACAGACGGAATTCCTGACGGAAAAAAAACGAATCGGGGTTTCGAACGCAGTGACTGCTTAGGAAGTCTGTGGACCGCCACACACATACCTACGGTTTTTTTCCGTTCGGGATTTTCATAGATCATGTACCTACGCAATTGGCATTGGTTTTGTTTTTCCGAACGGTTCCGAATAGTAAGGAGCATGATCACTGTTTTGAAAATTTAATAAGTCTGTTATCTATTTATCTATCACTTGCTTCTCCTATAATTTTAATCATATGCGAGAGCGCTATGACATTAGTTCCGCTTTTCTTTCGTACGTCGCAGGAGTTAAACTTTTTAAATACAGTATTTAAAAATTTACCCACTTTCCCACAGCACAGATGTCGATGCCAGACGCCGCGCGCGAGCGCCACACAACAGCCGGAGCGCACCGCCGCGCGCTGCGGCCTCTCGCCCTGTGCCTCCCCCCGCGCCTCACCGCCCCCACACCCCGGGGAGACGTCAGCCGGCCCCGCCCCCCCGCCGCCCTGCCGCGCCTGCACACTGGTGAGTGAGACACATGGCACACAGCGGCTAGCCTTGTCCCTCCCCCCGCGCCCCGCGGAGACGTCTAGGTATGGGGTCAATTGGGGTCTATTCAGTAGTTCAAAGCCACCGTCATTGCAGCTTCTGGTGGTGGTAGCTGCCGTCCGAAATAATAAGGCCACACCTATACAATATCCGTTGCCCGTTTCAGGACCTGGAGTCAGCGACGGAGCTCCTGTTCAGCCGCGTGGAGACTCTGCAGCGAGCCAGCCTGGCGGGACAGCGCCGCTGGCTGGCCCGCGCGCCGCACCACCAGCCTGCCTCCAGCCGACCACTGTGACCATCAGTTGATAGACCCTGCAGCGAGCCAGCCTGCCTCCAGCCGACCACTGTGACCATCAGTTGATAGACCCTGCAGCGAGCCAGCCTGCCTCCAGCCGACCACTGTGACCATCAGTTGATAGACCCTGCAGCGAGCCAGCCTGCCTCCAGCCGACCACTGTGACCATCAGTTGATAGACCCTGCAGCGAGCCAGCCTGCCTCCAGCCGACCACTGTGACCATCAGTTGATAGACCCTGCAGCGAGCCAGCCTGCCTCCAGCCGACCACTGTGACCATCAGTTGATAGACCCTGCAGCGAGCCAGCCTGCCTCCAGCCGACCACTGTGACCATCAGTTGATAGACCCTGCAGCGAGCCAGCCTGCCTCCAGCCGACCACTGTGACCATCAGTTGATAGACCCTGCAGCGAGCCAGCCTGCCTCCAGCCGACCACTGTGACCATCAGTTGATAGACCCTGCAGCGAGCCAGCCTGCCTCCAGCCGACCACTGTGACCATCAGTTGATACACCCTGCAGCGAGCCAGCCTGCCTCCAGCCGACCACTGTGACCATCAGTTGATACACCCTGCAGCGAGCCAGCCTGCCTCCAGCCGACCACTGTGACCATCAGTTGATAGACCCTGCAGCGAGCCAGCCTGCCTCCAGCCGACCACTGTGACCATCAGTTGATAGACCCTGCAGCGAGCCAGCCTGCCTCCAGCCGACCACTGTGACCATCAGTTGATACACCCTGCAGCGAGCCAGCCTGCCTCCAGCCGACCACTGTGACCATCAGTTGATACACCCTGCAGCGAGCCAGCCTGCCTCCAGCCGACCACTGTGACCATCAGTTGATAGACCCTGCAGCGAGCCAGCCTGCCTCCAGCCGACCACTGTGACCATCAGTTGATAGACCCTGCAGCGAGCCAGCCTGCCTCCAGCCGACCACTGTGACCATCAGTTGATACACCCTGCAGCGAGCCAGCCTGCCTCCAGCCGACCACTGTGACCATCAGTTGATACACCCTGCAGCGAGCCAGCCTGCCTCCAGCCGACCACTGTGACCATCAGTTGATAGACCCTGCAGCGAGCCAGCCTGGCGGGACAAGGCTGTGACCATCAACTACTGTGGTTCAAGCTACCTTAGGGGAGGGTCGCGAAGCTTCTTTAGGGTATTGCGAAGCTTTTTTAGAAGGGTTTTTGGGGATCTCGGTTATGATCTAAGGTGTACTTAAGTACTGTCAAAACTGCTAGGGGGTCGCGAAAGGTTTTTCCACAGTAAGAGGGTGGGTCGCGTGATAAAAAAGGTTGAAAAACACTGTCCTAGACTATAGATAAATACTTTCTTGACTGATTAACATCGTGATGGGTTAGTTAGTAGATTGTTAGAAGGTAGCTAGTGACTAAACAGTGGTCCTAGTGCCAGACCCCACACTAATACCTCAGATATTAAATGACAATACTTTTATGTATCGTACGCAAAGGTTACGTTTATGTATCATACGGGCGAGACTTTGTATGGACCAATATTGGTAGTATTTATCTATTTATTTTCAAGGCGCAAGTTTTATATCGATAGGTTTTAACTTTGTTAGTGATTACTTTAAAGACTTGTATTTTGTATTAATGCATTTATTAATTTTAATTATTAATTCATAACAGTATTGTTAAACTAGTCTACTATGTAGGTGTTTTTAATAATTTATTAATTTTCTAAATAAAGTTGTTTGTTTTAAAATTAATCGAATGTTTTAATCCAAAGAAACGCCGTGGTTGTATTAAAAATGTGTTTATTCCGATCAAAAATGTCACAAAATATAATTAAATTAATCTCTCCAGCAGACTCGTGAATTTAATAACTAAGACTAAATAATTATATACACATACAACTGATATTACTACTCTACAATTTAATTAATTTAATTCTACCTAGCTATTACGTCTATCATGTTGAACAGGCACCATACTCTAAACTTTCGTCGCAACCTACAACGAGCCGTCGTAGTACGATATTACATTCAGAGTAAGGCCGGAAATACACGTCCGACTTTTGTCAGACTATCGGAAGGCGTCCGGCCCATATATTTGTGTGTAGGTACATTCAAAACACGTCCGATTTACATCGTATCCGATGTTCATACAAATGTGTGTCTGATAGGACTATCTGATCAGACAATCAGGTGAAAAAAATCGGGCGTGTATTCCCGATTTTTGTCTTAGTGTGCAAGGTGCAAAACAGTACAAATAGCTTGAACACAGCGCTAGATGGGAATGAAGACTTCTGCTTTTATCACAAATCACCAATTTTTCCGCTGAACATTTTCGAGCAACATTTCACTCTTGATAGAGTATTTTCGCGAATCTCACAGGCCATCTTCTTGCCACAACGTTCCCTCTTTAGCATCTGAACAGACCATAAGCTGAATGGATAGTATTGTTAAACAAAAAACAATCTAATCTATCCAGTTTAGAATGTGTAGGTATCAAAATAAATCAACTTGAGGGCTGTAATCAATCAAGTACCTATAATACTTATACAGGGCAATTTTTAAATAGTTTTATTCCTGAAATACGTAAACTGTTAAATAAGATTTCCAACATCTTTTGTTGGACGACTTTTCCCATAGCTCGATACTTTATAATTACTGAACGTTTCTTATCATTTAAAAGTTTGCTTTCAGAGCTGCCTGCGCGGCACGCTTTCGAGCCCCATCACGTCAGACAAAAAAAAAATATAAAAGTTAGAAACTTCTAAGTACTGATATGTTAATAATGTTGTGAACCCCGTAAAATAATTAAACATTTTAATTAAAAAAAAACTGAAAGAGCGCTTCGCCAACAAACTGTTACTACAGTTTAGCGTGTTTTGTAACTGGCTGTAAATTCGAAAATGTATAAAACATTTCCGAAAAAAAAAAATTGCGCTTTCGCCAAAGTCGTAGAACAAAAGTTTTTGGGAAGTTCACAGTTGACGTGTTTCAGGAATGTGCTATTAAAAATTGCCCTGTATTGAAAATTTAAAATCCACCCAGCCCAGACGGCATGAAACTGCGACAATTGTTTTTTATCCGCTATCGACGCCATCTTGCTTTATTCAACTACGTAAATCAAGATGGCGCTACTCGATAGCCAAATACGCTGTCTCGAGCCACAAAGGTGGATGCTAATGAAGAGCAAGTCCTACTGGGGGCTGAGTCTGTAACGCAATGGTGCCAAAATGGGCTTCAAGTTGACAGTTTCAATCACGATTTATTAATGCTGTCGGTCCTTTTAATGTTTTTGTAGTAACCCGCGGCTTAGTTGGCTCCACACGTATTGACTTGTCTTTCCTGTGGGCTAGGCCTACTAAGCTGTCAGGATGGTATAAGTGCTGGGCAAGCCTACTCCATCAAAAACAATGTCCCAGGCACTGCAGCGCCGAGTGGTCTCTTCACGCATCTAGTGTGAGTGAAGGTGCCACTGGACGCTGTATAAATCATCTCATGCATAGATGCAAAGGCCTTAGTTTTTAGTACAGCAAAGAATATTTTTAGTTCGCTGGAGAAAAACGAGGAAACCCCGGTTTTGTCCTTCTACTGGGACGCCATAGTTACGCCATTGCGTTACAGTCTTAAGGTCCTGTAGGCAGGCCCGCCTGTGGCAAGCCCGTCTGTGGCAAGCCCGTCAGTGGCAAGCCCGTCGGTCCCCAGTAGAACATAGCCGGCTCACTTGGTCCACCCGCGCCAGAGCGAGGCGAGTGACGTCACGAGGGACGCGGCCGGCGGCGCCTCCGGGCTCGCGCTTAGCTCCTCCATCTGCGGGCATACGTCACTAATTGAGACTAAGATTCAATTAAAATTAGATTAAATTGGAAGACAAGAAGGGAGGCCTTTGCCCACCAGTGGGACATTAACATCCAGACAGACTAAAAAAAAAAGAGACTAAATTGAGAGAATGGTATACATACAGTGTGAGTACTTGATACTGAACAAGACTGAACCTCATTATCTCGGATACCGTTGATTTCTCTGGCATAGTTCTTTGGGCAAAAATGATCGTTATGATGAGGCCAATACTGTCTTTTAACACCCAATGAAAACATATCCCAAGCACTGCAAGTCTTCAACGTACGAGTGTTTACTACACCCATTTAGAGTGTGACCACTAACCTGCCATCAATTTTTATGTTTGGATTGAGATGGTTTGGGCACGTAAAGCGCAAGCCACCTGACTACATCGGAAACGATACCCGGGCGGAGATCCAGAGGAAAACCGAAAACCCGGTGGATGGACGTGGTCAACAAAGACCTCATAAAATGCGGAGCCTCTGAAGACGACACAAACAACAGGGCGAAGTGGAGAGAGAAAATAAGGAAAGCTGACCACACCGACCATCTGGCTGCTGGTCTGCCAACGGATCTCTTCCCCTCTCGGGGTCGCCATTCCGCAATGGACTTTGTCCATCTGCCATCGGTACATCTCGCCAGGTGTCCTGCCCACTTCCACTTTAAAGAAGTTATGCGTTTTCCAAAGTAGCCGGAAATCAGTGGTTGCGCCTGGCGCAGGATCGTGAGAGGTGGCGTGAGCATGAAGAGGCCTTTACTCAGCAGTGGGTGCTAACAAGCTGATGATGATGATGATGATGACCACACCACTTCTTCTTGTAGTGCCGTCTCCTATCGGATATTGGCAATCATCTTGGCCATTTCTTCCTTTGAGGCTGCCAAACGGAACATTGTCCTCGTCATCAAGCCATGATATCTTGGGTCTTCCAGGTCTCCTCCTGCCTAGTATCTTCCCTTGAATGATTAGTTGAAGAAGTCCATATTGGGTTTTGCGGATTATATGGACAAAATACTCAAGTTCGCGTTTTTTGATGGTCTTCATTACTTCAACGTTTTTTCTCATCCTCTGGATCACGGTGGACCACACCACTATGTGGGACTAAAGCTCGGAAGAGAGAGAGACTAACCTCTTCGTGTGGTGGCCAGCTAAGATGTTCGGGCGGCTCGTCGGGCGGCGCGGCGGGCCACGCCTCCCCCCACGCCGCGCCCATACCCGCCAGCCGCGTGCTCTGCCACCCGTCCACTCTGGAAACACACACAACTATTTAGTACTAGTGGTTCGCCCCGAACTGTGAACTCGCGACCCCATATCTCAGCAACCCTTCGACCGATTTCGCTCATGCTC
>OX439383.1:174022-208319 GCA_949319315.1 Zelleria hepariella | reverse complement strand
GGAAAAATATACTTGATGAGCTGTCGTATCCGGGCCCTTCTCAACGCGGCCAGTGACTCTGCATTCTCAGTGTACACCTTCAGTTTGTTCTGCAGCTCTGTGCCTTGCACTTGCGCGTGCTTGCCGAGGCTTGTGACTCTTTTCTGTTAGAGCGAGAATTTTTTTTTTTTCTTGTATGTAGTACAAGTATTTGAAGAAATATTGGAGTTAATTAAATGTTAGACGGTTGCCTTTACTTGAAACTGGTAGAATCATGATTATTAGACATAACATAACAAATTATCTTTATCGGATAAGAAGAATGGCTCACAAAGTGTTTTGTCACTGTGTAGCAATAGATACCTGATATCGCGGCAGCTTGAGGTTGAGCTCCGTGTTGTACTGCCTCAAGGTTGTGAGCTCCTTTTTCTTCTCCTCAATGTTGTGTCTTCGTTGTTCTATGGCGAGTTTGATCAGCTCCACTTTGTCTCGGCATTGTTTCACCTCGGTCCGCATTGAGTCATGTTTGCTTTTGGACAGCAGTAGCGTTTCACAGCGGTCTTGCACATGCTTCCTGTTTGCTTTTATCCGAAGTAGCTTAGCTTGTTTATCTGCGAATCTGTTGTTCCAAAACCATGAGTCAGATTACTAATAGCGTGTTTCATTAATTTATGTAAGACGTAGTAAACACCACGAGTGTGCGACAACGCAGGAAAGTAAAGTTAATAGTAGGAAGCTGTATGAAACGCGTCGTATCTTGGAGGCTTTAGTGTACATAAGGGTGCTACGAGTTGGTTAGACGTTGTAGTGGGTGAGTCACAGGACAATGATAAGTGAGTTTCACAGACCTGTCCGAGTAGGGCATGGACGAGTGCTGAAAGTTCCCCGCCTTGATGCATTCCACACAGAAGAAGTTCTTTTTGATCGTGTAGCAGAGCAGGCACTTCGTGTAATGGCTCTCGCTCTCCGTGGAGGAGATACGGAAGTCTCTCGGGGCCTCACTCTCCGTGAAGTAGCTCAGGGCCATCGAAGCTCCTTGTCTTGATCTTGATATTTTGGAGAATGTTTTCGCGAGTTGAGTTGCAAAACAATCGAACTGTCAAACGTCAAACTGACAGCTGACGCAATGTGCAGTCGTTCCGTTTTACGCATCACGTTTCTTGCGTTACCTACGTTCCGTTCGGTAAAAAAAGTGGCAAAAAATACAGGTAAGGCTGGATTCCTTTTTATGTTTCTTCCATGCACCCGTCACTGGGAAATTAAAAATTGTCACACATACATAATAATTATTTTCAGATAAAAAACATTAGATCACATGTCTATTCCAAGGGGGTCAGAGGCACCAGAAGTGGATGTACAGCCGAATAAGTATTCCACTCATCGCATCGGGATAGCCTCAAGCCATGGTTTATTAGTTAGGTATTTCTAATTAAGTTGGCGGGGAGTACGATTTACCCGTATTACCCAAAGCGTTATGCTCCTGACAGCCTACAAAAACTGATAGACGTTGAAAACGTTTGCATTAATTTTGTTTCTTTCTTAGAACCAAGTAGGTACATACTTTTTTAGGAACCTACCTTTTAGACGTGTTGTTAAATACAGGCCCAGCGAGCGGAATCCAGTTCGCTGTACAGGCCACAACTGCGCCCAGACCGCAGCTTCAGGGTCACTCACTCACACTAGGCCCGGGACCTTGTATGTTACCATACATACCAGGTACTTGACCTACTTAGTGGGATAGGTATGCCTATATTATAAAGCTATATTTTCGCCAAAATATCTTTGCAAACTAACGACTTCGAAAAATAATGGTCTGTCGTGTCGTCGTAGCTTTAGGTGCTAAATTGCGATCTGGCACGCTGTCCGTGGCCCGCCAGGGTCTGCGAGGCGCTGCGCTGCTCTAGCACAAACATAATGTTGAGCTCTATACCGAGCGATACGACACCCATGTACTCTATCTCACTCTACTTGTAGGTATATCGCGCCAACAAGGTTGTTAAGGGTGGACGATAGCAACGTGGTGGGAAATAAAAAAAATCACAGTTTTTTACACATTGTAGCTAAATAATGAAAAGAATACTATGTTATTGCCGCGAATGAAAGATCGCTGAACAAAAATAGCTCAATTTAGGTACAAAATGTAAAAAATTGTGAAAATTTTGAATTTCCCGCCACGCTGCTATCTTCCAGCCTTAATAAGTATGAAGTAGATACCTACCATTTCGAGTCATTTTACTGTCTATTCTACTTTAGACAGTCAACTATCATACAAATTGATTCACTGCCACACGATATGGGTGGGCCACATCATTCTAGACGTGCTTATTGAGAAAAGAAAATTGTCTCACGCAGTCATCTTCATCATCATCAGCCCACCTCTGCCCACTGTTGGGTATAGGCCTTTTTCGCCTCGCGCCACCTCTCACGGTCCCTAGCTATCCGCATCCATGGACCTTCCGCCGCAGTGACAAATGTCGTCCGGACATCGGGCTGCTGGTCTTCTGACTGATCGCCGATCGCCGTTCAGTTATCGTCCGCCGCTCTGTCACTGCCTTTGTCCACGCACCGGCCATCTTACTTCCTCGCCAGTTGTCCTGCCCATTTCCAATTGAGACTCGAGATTTGATCGCAGTTGGTATCGAGCCAATAGGCTCCCAGTTGTAGGCTTCAATCACGATTTATTAATGATGTTGGCCCTTATAATGTTTTTCTAGTACAGCAATAAATATTCAAACTCTAGAGCATTAGTTCGCTGGTTGTAGGAGAAAAACGAGGAAAACCCGGTTTTGTCGTTCTACTGGGAACCTATCGACACGCCATTGCGTTACAGACTTAAGCCTCTGTCTCGCTTCGGTCGTGCGTGCCCGATGGTCCTCCATGCTAGGCCGGCCGCAGGCGGCTGGCGAAGGAGGCTGTTTGAGCGCGCGCCAATGTTCAATCACCTTATCTTTCCACCCGCCGAGGCCGAGCCTGGCCCCTGGCCTAACAAACAACTTAACACGATATTTTATGGAAAACCGTTGTAGGCATGCATGCACAACCAGACCCGTGTTGAAAGGGTTAAACCGGAGCGGTCTCTTGATAGAGATACATTTCATAAGGTAATTGAACGAGCGAGCGAAGCGAGCGAAGTTCTCCGAGTCTACTGGAACAATCCGGCGTTTGTATGTATGTATGTATGTATGTATGTATGTATGTTTGTATGTTTGTATGTTTGTATGTTTGTATGTTTGTATGTATGAATGTTCGTTCGACGATAACTTGAGTAAATTTGGTCGGATCGTTATGAAATTTGGTAGGCGGGTAAATGAGGCAAAGAGAATTTTTAAGTTCGAACATGAGCCAAATCGGTCGAGGGGTTGCTGAGATATGGGGTCGCGAGTTCATAGTTCGGGGCGAACCACTAGTTAATCGGTTTATGCAGATAAACAAAAACTGCGTGCACCTCTACGTTTGTTATGAGTTATACAGGGTGTTACATAAAGGTCCTGTGATACTGAAGGGGTCGCTAACTCACCAATACAGGCAACTTTTACTGTGGGGTCAATACGAAATCCCGAAAAAAAAAACAACTTTTCGATACTAAAATTTTCGTTCTGCACCAAATCTTCCTATGGAGCGGCTGATATTTTTTTCGAGATTTCGCGCTTGGTCCCGTAGTAAAAGTTGCTTGTATTGGTGAGTTAAGCGACCTCCTTCAGTATCATAGGACCTTTCTGTAACACGCTGTAGATAAGCTACGATGCTATGACGCTACGATGCTACGTCGCTAATCGCGCTACGACGCTACGACGCGGTAGGTTTGTGCTACAGCTAACGAAGGAGGAAAACATTGTGAGGAAACCCCGGATGTATTTATAAGAGCAATCGTGTTGATTGCTATCTTCCCTTTGCAGTGGGTCGTATCAAAGCTGAATCTTCAATCAAGCGAAATTTGAATTGCAAAAAAGTGGACGAGTTCTGTGGATAGCCATCGAGCGGGCTAATCACAAAGCGAGGCGCTCAGCTAAAAGGTACCAATCGTATTCCATTCCACGTATCCGTATCGCAGGTAATAGAATCAAAAGCAACTAAACAGCGAGACACGTACCTCGAAATAGTCGGATAACGGCGCCTTTGCCATCAAATGGCGGGCAAATTGCTAAAATCAACATACAAATTCGCTGATATCACGGGAAATCGCCTAGAACATACTGACACGGCTCGACTCCGCGCTAACATAACCTAACTGCTGTTTAACTGTCGGGTCGGGTGATCATTCATAGTTAATGTTTTTGCAAGTTGGAACCCTCCTAACTCACAAACTACGCATTACGTATGTAGGTACCATTACTTTTAGTACCAACAGTGATTACTTATACCTAGTAATATTTGCGAGTAGAGTCGTAGTTATCAAAAAAGTATCCGCCTTATAACGTACGTTTATCTAAGTATTCAATTATTAGATTAGACTAAGTATATAAGTACCTACAGAGTTCTGAACTTCTGATGCAAGAAAATGAACATGTTAGAAATAAGGTAGAGCAAGATACCTAAGAAAGCATGGATAATTTTTTATTGGGTTGAAAACCGATCCATTCTGATCTTACTTGGCACGCACGTACTTATTGAACGAGCGAGCGAAGCGAGCGAAGTTCTCCGAGTCTACTGGAACAATCCGGCGTTTGTATGTATGTATGTATGTTTGTATGTTTGTATGTTTGTATGTATGAATGTTCGTTCGACGATAACTTGAGTAATTTTTGTCGGATCGTCATGAAATTTGGTAGGCAAGTAAATGAAATTAAAAGAATTTTTAAGTTCGAACATGAGCCAAATCGGTCGAGGGGTTGCCGAGATATGGGGTTGTTAAGTTTATATGGGATGAGAGAGGGCGCCACTGCTGCCTCTCAGTAACATTAAAATAGTGCTAAAAAGTGATTTTAAAAGTGATAAAAACGTAAATCTAATCAGTAAACAGTTCAACCAGTGATAAAAACTAACAAAAGTGAACTATAAATACAAATTCTGTTTGGAAACAATATTGTGGATATCGGACGTAAAACTCAGTGGAAACAATAAAAATAAACTTTTACGGGTCGCGAAATAATCCGTAACAAGAACTCTATTTTAATCCAATAAATCCAAAAATAACCAAAAAGCTAAATTACACCAGATTAGAAAATACAAAACAGCGCCGTCTATTTAAAAAAAAAATGTTATTCTACTTCCTAACAGAGGGCGTGACAATTTTTTTTATCAGAGCCATCTAGTGTTCAATAGTTATTTGTTATGCAAGAATGCAAAATTATTGTTTGCGGCGAGTGCTTGTATTGAAAACCGAGCTAGCGAAGGTTTCTAAAATTGAGCCACGAGCGTAGCGAGTGGTTCAAAAAAAGAAATCTGAGCGTAGCGAGGTATTCAGAAGCACGAGACGCAAATAATATTGCATTCGTGCGAAACACAAAACTTTTCATCTCACAGAAGCGAGGAAATTACTTTGTTAGCCAAGCGGGACAAACTCTATAGACAACTACTTACAGGCAAAACAGGTGAGTCAAATAACTTCCTTTTAAAAGCATATTTTACTGTAGTTACGGCTGCCGTACTAAAGTTTTGAGCTTCGTTGGTATTAAAACCATTCGTTTTATTAATAATTTCCTGAAGTTTATATATCCAGACACAAAAATAATGTAAATAAAAGAATGTTTTTTTTACCGGGTGCATTCTGAACTTATACCATATAAATAAAAAAATTGTAGGAGATAAAAAATGAAATTAGTAATATCGTTTGAAAAAATGTATTTAACAAACCAAAACATAATTATCTATTTGATAAAACAGAAGCGCAGCATTTTTTTTATTTACTGGTATTTAAAAATAAATATGTGTACAAAATATTGAAAAGACTATAAGAAGAAACCGCGTTTCTGAATGTTCTATTCCGTGACTTTACCTTTTTTAAAGATGCTTATGCACCATTTACATTCACAGTTTTGTATAGAGAATGGGCACGAACAATCGCTTTCGCTGAAATACGCGTTTAAACGAACTATGAATGAGGTTTTATTTTCCATCGGGATCTGGCATCTACTTAAACGGCCAGTGTTTTTTCTTTTTCAAAACCATAGGGCGCGGGAAAGACTGTCCCGGCGTCGCGTTCAAATTTCGAAGCGCACAAAAGTTCAGATAGTTTAAATCCGGCCTTTACACGATCGTAAGTTACTAGTAACAGCAAACTTTCCGAGCGTGGGAGATGAAAAATTATAAACCAAAAAGTCCTTATGCTCAACAATAGAGGTCGCTTTACTTCAAAACTACAAGAGAGTCCTATACAAAACTTAAAATGGAAGAAATACTAGATAAACTACAAAAAATCCAAAAATATCTAGAGGCACAAAAACTTCAAATAAGAAAAAGAGGCCAACAAGTTACAGAAAACATTCAAAGAATGTTTGGCGAAAAACTAAACATGCTAGTAGAAAAATCTGAAAATCTTGAAAAACGAGTGGAAAATCAAGACCTAGAAAAAAATGCAAGACAGAAAAATTTGGTTTTCTTTGCCGTCGAGAAACGTGAAAAATCGTAGTTTGAGTATTTTTATTTGTAATGATTGAACATTCTGCATGTGAAATGAAACAAAATGAAAAAAATAATTTAATATCACATTAATTGGATTGTAGTACTACGGCGTGCGTGGGGACGTATCCAACACGTAGAGGCCCGTTTGACAACTTTGATCTGATGTAAGGTGGTGCACCTGTAGGGTACCCCAGAGTGCAACCAAACACACAAAAATACACCTGAGAATCCCCATCAGGTGCATCACCTACATTGACCTGGTGCGACGTGACCATGCGCATCCTCAAGGTCCATTCTGCGAGGGCCCCATACACCAAAATACACTCGCAGTACTTTCCCGTCAAGTGGACTGGTCACGCCGACCTGATGCAATGTGGGTTCACAAATTGGGTCTACCACCTTAGCACACCACAACACAAAATGCACACTGGTGGCTTTCCCGCAATGAACACAGGCTATTGTAGAGTTGGATGGGAGCAAAGAATTGGGTTATGGGGATGCATATGGATGGACTGGGTAACTGGGCTAAATGGGCTTTGAGACAACGGTCGCCTGCCACTAAAATGTCTCAAGTAATTAAATTGGCAGACGGTGACTTGCTGTTCACTAAATGGGCTACCTAAATAAGCCGCCGCTTATGGGTCTAACCCTGGACAGCAAGGTGGCAACATCGTTGTGAACAGCTCAGGGTGTCGTGAGGTGTGCGCCGCTTTCTTCCCAGTGACTGAAGTGATAGCCACAGTCACAGTGCCAACTCGCGTCTTATGCATCTTTCACTTCCATCCTGCGAGCATATAGCTCTTGCGCTCCACTCTGGACGGCCGGTAAAGGCAAGCCAGAGGTGAGGGTCCCGGTCCTCTTGGATTCCAATCCACTCTTGTACAAAGACGACGTTATTATTAAGTTTATATGGGGTCGCGAGTTCATAGTTCGGGGCGAACCACTAGTCTACTTAGATTCTATCGAGGTCAAGCTAGGTAGCTAGGTACTGATATACACGTACAGTTGCTATAATAAATAGTGATGTTTTCGTCACAAGTTGAAAGCAGGTCAGTCGGATTGACTGGATTGGATTGGATTACAGCTTGTGGTAACGAGCTCCCGCGTTCCCTTTTGTTTTTATTTCCTCGGGAAAATTTTCGGCGCCATATTGCTATACTGCAACCCGGGAACGCAGTGCGAAATAAAAATTAATACGTTATCCGGACAATTCCCAGAGATATAAAACTTGAAGCTTTTAGGAGTTTGGGAAAATTGCTGTACTTAAAATTTCCCCGACGAAATAACTTCGCTGTGTTTTTATTGTCTTAGAAAAAAAGGAGAAATATATCTGATGTCGTTACATCTCATGCCGGAGGAGGGCAGCCTATTCAAGGGAGAAAATAAAATAGCCTTCAATAAAAAAAGGTAGAAAGTTATCAATTCATGTCGTTTACCGAGACCTTTCCGCGTAACGTGCGCTTGGAGTCCGTAGTAGGGGCCGGGTCCACCCACATTCGACCTAATGAATATCACTGAAAGCGTACATCTCACGAAGTACATCGTTCAGAAGCTGGAATAATTACTTTGCCTGCGACCTTAAACCTACCGTCGATGTGCGCTACGTACCTACCGTCCATTTCACCCGCAACTCGCACTCACATTTTTCCAGATCATATTTTTGCATATGATCTGGCAAATTATTAATTCCATTACAAGCGGCTAACGGCGCGCTGGCAATCAGTCCGCTAACGAACGGGCTTTTCATTACCTTGCGGCGGTACATCCCTGTATAATTTTACGTCCGTACGGCAAAAAATTTCATGTGCTTTCACGAGACGAAACGGAGCGAGCCTCCATAAATTTTGCCAAACGCCTAAAGTGCTTAATTAAAGTCGATTGAATGTCTCGTTCGCGACGCTCATTTGCATTCACAAGCCAGTTTGATCGAATCACTCGACCCGCCATGCGCCATCGCCACGGCCGGCTGCCTGCTTTTAAATCCTTCATTCCGATCGACATCAATGTTATTTCGTTTGCTACTTATTGCGTACTTTGGGCGAATGTTGGTGGGGTCGAGTCTTTTCAGTATGCACGCGGCGCGTCAATTCTGCTATACAGGGTGTTAAAAGACCGCCAACAGACCCGAAAGCCACGTATACTAGACACCAAAACAAAGTAGTATTTCGATAAAATATTGCTGATTTTGGTTTTTAACACGCTTTTATTAGCTTGGCCTGTATGTATGTATGAATGTATGTATGTATGTATGTAACGGAATCTTTGAGCATAATTTTTACCAATTTCCAGAAGTCTGATTAATTTGAAACTTTGCATACGTATAAAGGACCAATGACAATGCAATAATTTGATAACAGTTTCCCATTATACCCCTACAGTGCCATTATACAGGGTGGATTTTTGAGACGGGGCAGTAAGGGCAGGTACCTTAACCGTTATAGTTACAGGAAAACGTTCTTAGGAGAACTTTCATAACTTTTTGAGATATTATGAACTGCATTCACAGATTTTGGAAAAAAATGTACGGTCAGCAAAAAAATGCTAAAATACCTTTTTTTTTTTTAATTGCCAATCGATTCTCTTTCATGTAGGGATCAAAAGACTCTAAGGAGCCAACTGAGGTTTGAGTACTAAAAATGTCAGAAATTTACAAAAAAATGATAAAGCGAACTAAAAAATAAAAAATAATTAACAGTTTAAAAAAACTAAAAAAACACGCTTTTATAGCTAACCGAACTAAAAAGTAGAAAATAATTTTTAATTACAAAGAGTTTAAAATTATAATAAAATTTAAGTGTAAAAAAAGCGTGGGGTGCATCTCATAGATAGTTTCCAATATAACATTTAATATATTATCAAGCACCCCACGCTTTTTACTCTGAATTGTATTATTCTGTTAATAACTTAAATTTTATTATAATTTTAAACTCTTTGTAATTAAAAATTATTTTCTACTTTTTAGTTCGGTTAGCTATAAAAGCGTGTTTTTTTAGTTTTTTTAAACTGTTAATTATTTAGGTTATAATTTTGAAAAATATTTTATCACGCAATGGCCATGTAACGCACAGAAGTCATATTGCGCAAGCGTAGGTGTCAGATTATGTTACTTAAGCTTGAACTGCCGATGTTTAGAATACAGTGCGGGTTGCAATTTTAACGTCGATTTTGGTAAGAAATATTCATAATTTTGATATGGCTTCTTGAGAAAGTACCTATGTTCAGAACTAGATACTGAATACATTGCTGCAAAAAAAAAGTTTTGAACATTCCGACTTTGAACCTCATTATCTCGGAAACCGTTGATTTCCCAGGCATAGTTCCTTGGGAAAAAATGTTCCTTATGATGAGGACAATACGTGGTTTCCCGCTTTGTTGGCGGTCTTTTAACACCCTGTATAATATGACATAGCCTTTGCGTACGCGGAGGTTTTGCTGCGATACGTAGCGCGTTTCAGGAGCAGAATCGTGACTGCGTGTGCTATGCTATGTCGTACAGTCGACAGTACGTCGACCCTTACACGCGTGCACTCGATTCAGTTACGTTTAGGCGGCTTTGCAACGAAAATGTGAAGGTTTACGTGCTGTTTATTGACTGTATATGGCGTCGTACATACTTACATGGCGAAAAAAAGCAGCATTAGTCACTATAGCCTTTTATGCGGATTACGTGTCTTGTCTTACTGTAGGTATCGCCGCAAAAAGAAAGCACTCCAGTTTCAGCATCAATCTACACAATGTCTGAAAACTGCTTTCGAGACCGAGCTCCGGGGGAATGGTGTCGAAAGCTTTGATGCCGAGCGCATTCCGCTGCAGCCGATAAGGCGATATCCAGACGAATGGGTCCACGTCCAGCGGAGAGCAGATCTACTTACTACAGTTAGGTATGCAAAAAAAAGTAAGATGAAGCCTGTACAATTAATTGTACATGTCCCACCAGTTGGGCAAAGGCCTTCTCTCAGAGAGAGAGTTCGTGTTTAATCACCACGCGTGCTCAATGCGATTTTCGCGTTGAGGGTATAATGCCTCATACGTTCAGATTTCGTCACGATGTTTCACCGCTAGCGAGTGGTATTGCAACTATAAATTCACAAATGTACGTAACGCGCCTGTGTGGGGGAGCCTTAAAGTCATAGGTATGTACCTACATGCCCGCACTGGGAAACGAACCTGGGTATCTCCCTCCCGAGTCCATGTATGTACGTGATTAGGTATATTGTATGTGAGAATAACAAAAAATAAAAAGGAACGTTTCTCTGTCGGTCACAGGTCAGGCCGTTGATACTAATTACAGCTGTGTGGGTGCCGGGGCGGGGCGAGGGGGCCGGAGGGGGCTCCCGGCTGATTTCCCCGGGGCTTGCTTGCGGTCTGCCGGACTCTCGCCTCGCACCCGAAATATTGCAATTTTGTGGTTTCATTACCAGTTGTATTGTTAGAAAATTACTCCCCATTTGTAGCCGAACAATATAGCGACGCTTAACACATCTACTCGTGCCAATTATTCCATAATAGAGTTTGGTACAAGTTTCCGTTTAACGTTGATATTATTCGTATTACTTTGATAATGTCGGTGTCGTAATGCATTGTTTGGTACGTGAGAGCTCTCGAAGCTCAGTTGAGATATCCCGAGCGAATGCCACGCGAGCTCTCGCCCGGGCTGACGCACTGACCCGGGGCTCTATTCTAAGTATCAGCCTCTTATCTGCATCAATAAGTCTGTGTGGCACACAGTGCACGAATACACAACGTACGTGTTGCCGATTCCGCTGACCGAGAATCGGGACCGTCTTGCGCAATCCAATAACATTTCAATCGCAATCAGACTAAAACGAGTGCCTTTAACGGAATTAAAGCTGCTAATTTATACATGGTCATGTGTCCCGAGGGCCGGGGTGAGGGCGCGGGGCGCGGGGGCAAGGAGGCCGGTGATTTCCCTCGACTCGGGAGCGTCTTGCCGCAGTCCACTCGCCTGCACCGCCGCCCCGCACCGTCCCTCCGAGACGCTTCCAGATATATTGCACCGGAAGGTATTTAGTTTCATGCACAAACTGAACTTCGAATATTCTGTGTCGAGCGTAAGAGCCGGCCTTTACGCAGTTCCGTTGCTTTCGCAGAATGTGAACATTAATCGAATCCGAGCTGGCTGTTGTCAAATTGACTGGAACGCGGCGCCGAGTGCCTCCTACCTACGAGTACACGTAGCGAGCATCGGCGCGCGGCGCGGTGGGATGTCGGCGGCGGGAGTCACACAGGAACAAAGCCCGTATCTTCCCCTCCATTCATTCGGAGAAACAACGGCGACGTTAACACTTCCTACGGAAAAAAATGTTCGGTGCCAGAAGTCGTATCGGACATGCGGGCCAGGCTGGTTTGACCTGCAGCGCTAAGCAAACGGTGTACAGACAGGAATCAGACTTGAGTGGTCTCGCGACAGTCCCCGGCCTCCTTTACGCGCGCTTTTCACGAGGTTCTTTATGGAGCCGCTCTAATGCGTGCTGAAAGACGCTCTCGCGAATGAAAATGAAAAGATTTAAAAATAAGAAACACAAATTCTCTCCCGCCCGCAGTGTGTGGCGAGCGTGGTCGGAGTGCTTTGTGGCAAAGTTCCTTCCTTTCGGGAAAATGCTCTCGTTTCTCGTCCGCGTTACTTTGCACAAGACTCGCCAGGTGCTTGTCGGTTCGGACTTATTCGACAAGTGCTGAGTACATGTATTCATTCCTGTTGAACAGAAAGTTGCTATGTTGAGTCCTCTACTATTAGTGAAGTGAATAAAAGATGGATGGTGCTTTCAACATGAGAGAAGTAAATTGCAATTGAGTTTAAAACGCAGCGCTATGCGAGTTGATGGACGTTTTTAAATTGCATAAAATTCATCGGCATGCCTCCCCCGTGTGCCCGCGCGCTGCAAACGCGATTACACCACTGCACGGCGGGGGGAGGGGAGGGGAGGGCGCACTGAAGGATGCACGAAAATACACGAAATAAAACATGAAAACTTCATTTTGACGCATGCATGCACAAACTTCCGTAATCGGCCATCGCATGTCCTTGTAGGCCACCCCTTGTGTCCAAGCTTGTTTAAAACAAGTGGCGCTTCGCATGTTATATCGCAGGTTATTGTAGGCCGCTCCTTGTGTCATACGATTGTTCGGACGATCAGTGTTGTTAACTTGCGTCGTCGGGGAGGGGCAGGGCGAGGGGCAGCGGCAGTAATGCAAGGAAATTGCTCCCTGATCCGCTTAGTGCCGAGAAATAGTCTTCTACTTGTACGGGACTGTCCCCAAGAGTTGCGAATATGAGTAACATTTTATTGGCGGCATAATAGGCCTTGCTAACAGTATCAAAGGATATGCCAAATATGGAATAACAAATCTGGTCTAGGTTTCCATTCAGTTTTAATTTTAATCTTCAACCGAACTAAAGGCACTTTACTTCATCCGTGATTATAACTTTCATTATCTGTAAACAGAAGAGTCAACAGGATTTTCTATCTTATAGCCCATTAACACCAGAGTTATTAGCAATATACATACATTAATTAAATTGAAATATACCCGGATTATGTCACGGGTTTTGATACACGAATTAACGACTGGTCATAATACGGACCGGGTATGTTTTAATTATCAATTCAATTATGGTTTGTACGCCACACAGAGGAGGATTATTCTCTCTTCCAAATATATATTTTCAACAGACAACAGACACGAAATGTTTATATCAAATGCTTTACAAATATCCCCAATTATGACACCGCTACGAAACGAAATGTGAGCAAGAGCATCAGTGGGATGAAACGACAAATAATCCAATCGACAATAATAATTTCGACTGCATCGTAAAGTTACGGACAAAATAATCCAATCGACAATTTCGTCATCGTAAAGCTACGGCGTAGCACATCGCTGCACAGCGCTACGAAAGTTTTGGTTTGCTACGCGTTTAGTACGATGCTACGTCGCCGTAGCACACCATCGCTGCTACGAAACTTTTTGCTGCTACTTTTAACTGCTCGTTTTGATGCTTCTGTTTACTCCTTCGGGGAAATGAGCAAAGTTTTTGGTTGCGCTAAAATCTAGCTGCACTATTTAGGTACAGCGCGTATAAATGTTGCATCTAGAATGGCGATGAGCGCTAGGATTTTAGGAGCTTTCCTAATCTCTCTCATCGCCATTCTAGATTTAGCTGACTGAGCAGTCAGCTTAGACAATACATAATTAACCATGATAAGTTATTGTACGAGTGGACCAATTGTCTGCTGCGACGAGCTGTGGAACTATACTTTATAAGCAAAAATCAAAATAAAATGCATGTCACATCCAGAACGGCTCGGCTCGCGAGCGCCTAGTGATTGTACGAGTGCAGCTCGAAGACGGGCAGCGGCCGGCAAATTGTCTGCTGCCACGATAATTGGAACTTGATGCGATCAGTTGCGTCATAGAGCTTGCGCCGAGCCTCGGGACAAAGGATGCGTTACCTGCCTAGAAATTTACAACGTAAATAAATATTTTCTACGCAGATAAGTGAGCCTTTATCACGAGTTTTACGCGCCGGTAGTTAGACAAAAAAGGCATAAACAAAATTAAATGAATCTTGCTCACCCACTATACGCAATCACAGACAAACATAATACAAGTATACCCAATACAACTTTATTTCATAAACTAACGATGCGAATAACTTTGTTCATGGAAAATCTGATATTATAACATGGCCTCTTGTGGAGCAGATTCGTAGAAATGTGCCACAGAGAAACATAGCGAGAAATAATACTATTAGTACCGTATCTGGGACAGTATTAGGTGAAGGTTCAGTCGTCGATAGCTAAGTGGTGTTATATCGCGGGCTCACATCGGTGATTGTTGCCATTGTTGCGGCGGAGCGGCCGCGGGCGATCCCGGCGAGCTATTAGCGGCGAGCCATCATTGTGCCGAGCTCGAGCCACGATCCCCAGACAGACACGAGCCAGCGAGCGCAGCCACACGACCAACACTGGACCCAATTTACAAAACCTCGCTCCATTTCCATGCGATGCCGGGGTGCTTGCGTTATTCGCCTAATAACAATCGACGGCTGAAACTAATTTAGTGCGCTGTTACGTGGCCGCGATATTGTTATTGCCTGCGATAATATATCGCATATTATTGCCCCGCACAAGGCGCTATTTATGCTGCCTACTTGAGCGGGAAAACCGACCAAAATTTCATCTTCTCGGCGCCTATAACTTACGCGGAGCCCCGTGACAGGATTTACGGTCGATGCTCGCCATTTCATACAGTACAAAGTACAACACACACAGTGTGCGTATGGTGGTTATATTAGGATCTGTCGTAAGATTTTTCATTATTTATAGATCATAAAGGGAGCGAGACGGCTGCTCGGGTCGACGAGGGCATTAGGGGCTGAAGCGTGACAGATAGACGAATCAAGTTTGCGAGAAATATTATTTTACTTTGTGTTATTTACGACTCAGCTCGAGATAAAGCTGCGCGACACAAAAAGAAACACTACGCTATCTCTCTTTTATGAATAAATTTGAAAGCCCCGCGCCCTGCGGCGAGCGGGGCTCGGGGGGCGGGGGCGCGGGGCGCGGGTAGCGCGGGCTGAGTGCAATGAAGTCTCAAGCGGCGTTTAATGTAATTTCTAGTATTTACATGGCGCTAAATAAATCGCATTACTCCATTTCACGCCCGCTGCACCGGACGCGGCCATTCTTTTTGCTCACAAACTTAATTACGATTTTATTAAAGTTTAAAATTAGTTTTTCATCAGCGGTGGCAAGTGAAAGAGTTTTTATGCCTTTTATAAATTCTAACGGCTGCGGTGGCATCGCCTGGCGCTAACTTTATAATACATAGTTATGGTCTAAGTTTAACGAGCGCCGAACTACTAGCATTGTGTCTTCAGCCTTCAGCTCTCAATTTTGAGCCCTGAGCGAGTGAGCGCACACTCTGCCGGCAGCAGGGCAGGGCGGGTGCGAGAGTCAAGTGCCGCACACGGCACACAGGACACAGTGAATGCGCCGCGTCCATTTACCTTAATTAATCATAAAGCGCCGGAGGTGCGAGGCAGTGTGTCCCGTAATGAAAGTGGGCGACGTAAGGCGAAAAAATGTTTTTTATTGGAGTTTGGTATTGCGGCCGCCATTCCGTCACGCCCGACCGTGAAGTACTTACATAAAGATGATTTACAAAATGGCGTCGCGGGCGTCGTCAGCTTTGGGGACGCAAATTTTTCGACATACCGCCGCATATTGGGGAGACAGAATGTCTTCTTCTACACACAAGGCTACACTGCCAAGAGGCTTTACGCACGCACCACATAAGGAAAACTCAAGTAGTAATAATGCAAAAAATTTCAGTATTTAACAAGATCCAACGGATAAAAACGGATGGCTAGAGACAGCGAGAGAACACCACGAGCTCGATTACGAAGGGATTAGGAACGATTAGTTCGATTAGCTCGGTAGCTCAATTAGTAGAGCGCCTGCACGGTATGCAAGAGGTTGCGTGTTCAAGTCCTGTCCCGAGCGAATGTTTTAACCTTATAAAAATATTTATAATGTTCCCTAGCACGGGTTAGTGCTTTAGAGAAAATGTAATAGATGAATAATAGTGGGCAGGCAGATGGAATGTCGACCTCGAGAGGGGAAGAGATCGGTTGGCAGACCACCAGCCACATGGTCCGATGACATAGCCCAAGTAGCCGCAAAACAGTGGTTACGTCTGGCAGGTGGCGTCAGCATGAAGAGGCTTTTACTCAGCGCTGGGTGTAACCAGGCCGATGATGAATAGATGAATAGTTTCTTGGTACACACGACAGCACGTCGACCCTGACACGCTACCACTCTACTCGGTTACGTTACGGACGACTTTACAACAAAAGCGTACAGTCTGACGTGCTTTCGTGTGTACCTAGTCCTAGTGCCAGCCAAACCGAGACCTCTGTATCCTCTACCGTCAACCCGCGACCCCGCGACCCCGCGACCCCGCGACCGCCCCCCGCATGTTATTTTTAATGGTCATCGGCGACCCGCGGCCGCCGGCCGCAGGTAACGCTGAAAGGAATCTATTGATATTGAGCTCGGCCGATATTGCCGTCGTGTTGACTCAACCAACGTGTGTGCTGGCGCGTGCGACCCGCATTTATATTCACTGAGCTATCAGAAAACTTTATTGATACTAGGCAATGTACAGATATTCTACGCGCCTACGTATTGCTGGAAATACACAAAAGGAAGGTCGAGAGAGTAGCTGCTTCGTTGGCTTTGTACATAGGTATTGACCTTGTCTTTTGTAAGATTAGGTAGCCGACAAGATTGTATGATGGGTCCTATTACTTGTTTAACTGATGAACAATAAAACGTTCTCTATTTATCTATACCTATCTATTTTTTGCTGACATTATACGCTTATTAAATCATAATAGATGCTTTCGAATTTCCAAGTAATTGCTAGAAACGAATCAAAATACTGAATAATGAGAAAGCTTTTCCGGAACTCCTCTGCGCGTACTTAACTCAACACGTTCGCGGAATAATGAGTGCAGCGATATTTTTTCCAGTTATTTCACCGATCCCTCGGGCTATGAAACACAATTACTGCCAACTTTCAGGATATTATCGAGGAAAAAAGTATTCATTGTTCCCCGTTGCATAAAACATTTTAATTATTTTTTAAAATATTCTTCAAAGTAAGCTAATGGAAAGAGAAGATTCTTAAAGGAAAATCTGTTGACTTTGTCGCCTGGCCCCGGGGGTGGGTCGGGTCGCAAGTCGCAGCGACAGTCGGGCGAAGTCGCCGGTCGCACATGGTTAATTAACGGCGGATTCTGGCTTCAGCTGTGCGCTGTGCGGCGTCCTCGGCGACTCTCGGAGCTCAAATACAGCAGGTTCGCGTCGACTCCGAGCGCCCGAGGTTGAAGCCATTATTTTACAACTTGGGGCTATGTACACAAGTATTGGGCAGTAGGGTATGGTATCCCACCAAAGACATATTTTCATGTAAAATGTTGCTAAGACGAGACCATACACCTCGCACTGTCAAAAAGCTATCAGATCTAATGTAGAGCCAAGCTTTTACTCGTAACTCTACACACCCTAACTCTACAAGCCCTAACCTCACAAACTCTACACCTTAGTCAAAATTTGTGGCTTGGCCGTTTCGTTACTAAAATAACTAGTGGTTCGCCCCGAACTGTGAACTCGCGACCCCATATAAACTTGACAACCCCATATCTCGGCAACCCCTCGACCGATTTGGCTCATGTTCGAACTTAAAAATTATTTTAATTTCATTTACCCGCTTACCAAATTTCATAACGATCCGACCAAATTTACTCAAGTTATCGTCGAACGAACATTCATACATACATACATACATACATACATACAAACGCCGGATTGTTCCAGTAGACTCGGAGAACTTCGCTCGCTTCGCTCGCTTGTTCAACTATTTTGTATTTTATAATATTTTGCAACTCAAAGGGTCAACGAAAATAGCGTTGCGGGAAATGCACCATTTCAGAGTTTTTTTTAATTATTTGCTAAATTGAGCTACTAATTAAACAACAATAATTCACCTGATTATGAGATTTGCACAAACTTCTAGTTTTTTGTCAGTACCACTGGTTTTTCGAGAAAAAAAAACAAATCAGCTTAACTAGTGGTTCGCCCCGAACTATGAACTCGCGACCCCATATAAACTTAACAACCCCATATCTCAGCAACCCCTCGACAGATTTGGCTCATGTTCGAACTTAAAAATTCTCTTGGTCTCATTTACCTGCCTACCAAATTTCATGACGATCCGACTAAATTTACTCAAGTTATCGTCGAACGAACATTCATACATACATACATACATACATACATACATACATACATACATACATACATACATACATACATACATACATACATACATACATACATACATACATACAAACGCCGGATTGTTCCAGTAGACTCGGAGAACTTCGCTCGCTTCGCTCGCTCGTTCAATTATTGTTTTCCTGTTTGTTACAATAATGTAAAGAATACAATTTTACTGCCGTGAAACTAAATATGCTCAACAAAAATATATCAGTTTTGCTAGAAAATTGAAAAATCCGTGAAAATTTGAGTTTTCCGCCACGCTACTATATTTTGTTGGCCCTTAAATTAACTAGTGGTTCGCCCCGAACTATGAACTCGCGATCCCATATCTCAGTAACCCCTCGACCGATTTGGCTCATGTTCGAACTTAAAAATTCTCTTGGCCTCATTTACCTGCCTACCAAATTTCATCACGATCCGACTAAATTTACTCAAGTTATCGTCGAACGAACATTCATACATACATACATACATACATACATACATACATACATACATACATACATACATACAAACGCCGGATTGTTCCAGTAGACTCGGAGAACTTCGCTCGCTTCGCTCGCTCGTTCAAATATGGCACACTTCAGCTCACCTACAACCGAAGATACGTTTAATAACAAGTACGTAGTTCGCTCGAATAAAGTTGACTGTATTTTGACCTTCGCATTTTGAGCGAGTTCCCTTTTTCCGCAAAATTGTCTGCGAATAGTTTGTCAAAGAAACTTGGGAGCCTTGTAGCGTCAACTGGGTCTAATAGATGCAGTTTGGAACAATAGTGATAGTTGTTAATTTGAGAATGAGTTCCGTGATCCCCCGCCCCCCTCCCACCGTCGCCCCGCCGCCCCGCCGCACCGCTGGCGGCACAGCTGCGCGTTGCAAATTAATAACAACAAACAAACAAACTAACACACAAACACTCCCTAACAACTTAACTCGAGTTTGGTACACCGTGCTGTATTGACTTACACACCTGCCACTTTGCATGTGCGGCTGGAGCTCGCACCTATGTCCGAGAGGCTAGGAGCGAGAGTGCCTTGGCTGGGCAGCATAACAAGACGTGCAAAGTCATTTCCCGCTCCGTTGCAACTTATTGTTTGACTTTTGTAATTGAAAATCGATTTAAAACAAGTTGTGTCAAACAACGAAAGGATAAGTTTGTAACTCGGCGGGACGCTCTACTTGATTTAATTTTCATTGTTGTATTGTTGGCGAGTGAAGGCGCGGTCGTCGCGGAGTTTAAGCTTATTCACTTACTGAGAAATATCGTTTCAACCGACGACGGTTTAAATTGAATATCTTAACTACAATGTTACTCACGACTTCGTCCGTGCTTTTGCTCCACCTCAGAAGTTCATAGCGTGGCGTTAGTAACTTATTCTAAGTTTCACTCTACACACCTGAAAACTCTCTTTACATTCATAACTTGATTCAACTGAATTCAGTGTGGAGCAGACATTACAACTAGAACCTTGTCTTGCATTTGAGGTGTCGTTCATGAGTGTGTCCTCTAGCAGCCAGGACATACTATTCTGGCTAGCACCGTAAAGTAGGTACAGAATACAGACTTTGGATACCGTGGTTCCATCGCCCCCACTATAATAACAGGTTTACGTTAACTTGGCAGCATGAACTTGCTGGCGCGTCCCTCTCTACATAATTCAACATTCAGAAAGTACCGCCCGCGAGCGGCGCTCTTTCATTCTCTACTCAAATTCGTCCGAGAAACCCGCCGCCGCGCGAAATGCCTCTAAAAATATTTCTGCGGCGCAAAGTTTCGTTTAAACATGCAAATATCTCGCGAACAACTTGTAACAGATAGTAGACGACGCTGCGCGTGCTACAAAGGAATGCGAATAAAAATAATAATAAAAACACATGTATGTGCGTCCCAGAGACAATACGAGGACAAATGAAATGCGAAGATACTGCTTCAGCAAAACAACTCGCTGCGGAGCGTTTTCCCTCTTTCCTAAGAGGGTGTGTTCACACGACGTTATTTATGGAGCGTGTTCCGTGGAATAGTTGCGATATGTTACTATTCATTGCTGGAATGTGTGCGTAAAGCACGAGGCTGCGGCTGGTTCAATGCCTTAATTACGTGATAACTGTCAGGGCGGGACGTGAGCGCAGGTCGGTAGCGGGTAGCGGTATCGAGTGTGCCGGCTCCCGGTGTAAGACGGATCGCCGCAGGCTCCCCGGGGGCTCCGCTGACAAATGTGCGTCGGGCACACACCGTACACCGACCGCGCCCGAGGAAAAACTGCTGATTACACCTCCGCAGCGATCGATCAAACTACCTCTTTCAATATTTTCATCCTAATGTGCTTAACAGTAAAGTTCATCAATGAGAAGGTGGACAATTGAACATGGGCCACACGATATCTCTTTGCAAAAGTCAAGTTCGAGATTGGGACTGGCCCCACTCGCGTTCCAGTTTTCTTTTCTTTTTATGTTTTAATCGTAGCCCTCAACTTCCCACTCGCCTCATAAAATCTGCCTCCGATCGCGGGAAATTAATACCTAAGTTTTCCAATTTTCCAGTAACGTTCAATAGTTCGTGAGATTTTCCAATGAGCTTAGGAAGTTTCCCCGACAATATCGAATTACCTGCCTCCGCGTGTTTTTTATGAAAGTTGAAAGTAAGTCGGGTAGAGAGCATTGTGAAGCCAATATAATGTTGAGAATGGGCTTTGACTGCGGATTGCGGCTGGAGGGGCGCGGGGCGCGGGTCGCGGGGTCGCGGGGTCGCGGAGAGGGGGGAGGCACGTAAACTCTTTATGGCGTCGTTCGGCCTCACCCGCGTCTCGCGCCCGCACCGTGCTGCTGAATTACTACGGATTAAACTCAACTGCCTCCGCGACAAAAAGCCTACAAGCATAAACTAGGCTTTTAAGGCAGCTCCCTTTATGACAAATAACATAAACATACCCTCACACTTTGGCCTAACGTCGCAAAGCTTCATGTTTCCCACGTAACGTGAGTGAAAAATATTGCATTCAAACTCCTTTTGTTCAAGGCGCAATTGGGTACTGAATATAAATCCCATGATCGAGTGTCCAAGCTTTACCGGAAACCATAATTCTTTATTATAGGCCAAAATAAATTTAAAATATAAAGTAACTTTCGCAAACTGGAGTGAGAGAGCTCGGTGGAGGATCACTGATAGGCAATTAAGGAGCACTATAGACGAAAGCGTAGGTAATCTTGCGTCCAATCACTAGTTCAATCTGTATATCAGAGCTTAGGTCGAGTAATCGCCTTAGCGCGGCTAGCGCGGAGCGGGCGCGGGCGCGGGCGCGGGCGCGGGCGCGGGCGCGGGAGCGGGAGCGCCGGCGCTAAATCAGCGTCGGGTGCAGCGCCATTACCGCGCGCGTTAATCTGCCCTAGCCAGCCGCCCGCCCGCCCTGCCGCCGCTCCGCAAACCGTCTTTGAATAACTACAGATGCCTTCCACCGTCCGAATATATACGACCCGACTTCTAAAAGGCTAGTTTATTTTGCGAACTGGGTATGAAAGAGGTACGTATTGGCTGTAACATAGAGGGGGTAATGAAACAACACGCGCGTAAAGCGGACTCACACACGCTCCCCCAACCTGTAAACAATCTGGCGGTAACGTCAGATCCCAACTTGCGAGATCTAATCAATCTTCGGTAACTACGAGTATAAGACGGAAATTTACTCGCTGTTTACCTACAGCATGTCGGCGGCGATGGGTAGCCATCATTTATCGGATATTATTGTGTGACCTCGCGCGTTATTGATATGGATAGGATGTGACGTCGGCCACCGGCTTGTTATTGCGGCTTATTGGGGCCTTCAGTCAGGTTTGTCATGCCTATTTGTGTGTTGTACTATTAACATCACACACAAAGGTAATTGAATGAAACGCAACTGAGCGCGAGTGTCGGCTCGACGCACGAATTGGAAGGTTGTAGAATGTTCAATCCACGACTAGTGGAATAAATGACCACTGACTGTTTGATAGCGAAATATCTTGAAGTGAAAAACAAAATCTTTGCGACTATTCTAGTAGTGAGGAAGCCTGAGTGAGCTCCAGAAGTTTCAAAATAATTTTTTGTAGGTAGGGACCTACACTTCATATTATTATAATAAGTGATTAAATTCTGCATAACAAGCAAATTTCTAAGAAGACCCAAGCAGAAGCAACGACTCATTCGATTGGACCCATGTTTTGCCGGACGTGACGCCCAATTAATGAAATGAATAACAGAGCGTAAAATTAATTTAATGATCAATCAGAGAGGATGCAATTTGATACCAAATATCCGTGACGTCATTACACTTTCGTCTGATGATTGAGGAGTAGGGGGAGTTGATTCGGTTTACAATATTTTTCGTAAGAAAGAACTGCACATTTTTATTCAACCCGTATTTTTTTCATGTTTGTTACCTCAGAACCAATTTTTTAGATTGACCGATTTTCTTTTTTTTTGTTTGAAGGGGTATACTTCCCGCGTGGTCCTATTATTGGTAAAGATCTGATGAAGTGATGGAGAACGGAAGTCCTCAACGGACAGCTGCAGCGCAGTAGCTTAATAACAGTGTACTTTTTCACCAGAGACGTGGGTTTTTATTTTTTGTAAATTTTCTATAGAAAGGTAAGTGGAACAGTTTACCAAATACAAAATACTTACACACAATGTGAATAGTTTTGTCTGAGGTATGGTAGGTAACACGTTACAATAACCGTTTCGCGAGTAGAACACGGAACTCATGAGCTAACTTCGGGTCCTCTCTTTGTCTACCCTTGTTTCTCCAGCGCAAGAAGCTCGTGCTAAGCCGGCGCATATCTCGGCATGTGAGATGTACCTGCATTATACACGTATTAAACTTGCCCCAACTAACAGTTAACCTTCCCTGCACCGAGCCGCGTTCACATAGAGACAGTAGCACTGCGAGCTGAGACTCCACTAGACTCGCCCGTTACCTGAGTACGCCATACGATCAATGACACATTTCTAATCGAAGGAAAAACAGTGGCTAAAACATATTATTATATTGATTACGAAATGTAGAGAAGCCATACCGTCGTTTTCCTGTATTTATTTTGGTGTACAATAAATAATAAGTAACTCTTTGTTGTCATTTTACAATTAGTTCCTAAGAATAAAAGTACAAATGGCGGTCTTATCGCTAAAAGAGATTTGTTCCAGACAACCTTTGGATTGACAGGCCTGAGAGCAAAACCGCAGTAGCAGCAGATGCACAGTAAAAATAATATGATAGGATAAAAGACTTAACAATATATTCGTCTCTAGATCCTTTATATCGTTGATGAACAACGGTTGATACCGTTTACGTTGATACCTATCTTCAAATAATCCACCCATCAGAAAAGTAGTACAGGCATCTTTCTGGTTATGCTGTCAACAGCACACCTATAAAATTCTCCACAGTTTACCATAGTTGTTACGTCTAACTTAGTAGTTAAACAAACTTACCTGTAAGTGAAGTTTGGACCGCAAACACGAATTCGTCCGAAATAAAAATTGAAACAAAAAAAACTGAAAATCGAAAAAAACTAAAAAACACACAAAACTCTTCGTCAGAGAGATGTGTCGATGTCGATGCCAGCACAAAGGTGATGAAAATCGTACGCGCGGGCGCTAGGCACAATGGCCGGAAGTCCGTCATCTTAAATTACTTTTTTTAAATTGTATTTTACTTTAATTATTGTGCGATACCCTAGGTATCATACCTAGTACATTGAAGAGTGAACCTTGTGAATTATTATCTCTTCTATGAAATCTCTTCGGATGTAACGCCTTGTATATTAACATTCCACCGTATGTTATAACAATTATCTTGATTAACAATAATCAACCCCGATAGACCCGAAGGTAGGTCACCAGAGCCTCGCCATGGGTGGGATGCACCACGCGCACCCTTCAACCTGATATTTACAGGCCAACTTACTAAAAAGAATGCCCAAAGTTTTCACAAAAGTTGGCAGCAGCGCCCCTACGCCTGAGGAAGTTTAAGTACTTGCAATAGATTCTCTAAAACAAAGGCAAAGTTTGACTATAAGATTGGCGTGCTTAAGGAGCCAAAGCACCATCATTCGTACCCCGCGTGAAAACATACGTAATACAACATTTTTGATGAGCTAATAAAGTTGGAGAAAGGTTCTATTGCAGTATTCAGAAGGGTAAACAGTGGTCGGCGCTGCAGTACCGTGTCCCAGGCAATGCAGCGCCGAGTGGTCTCTTCGCCCATCTAGTGTGAGTAAAGGTACCACTGGACGCTGTATAAATCATCTCATTACGTAGATGGAAATGCCTTCATATTTATAAACCGTGGTACCAACTTATTGAAATGGGTTCACACCTAAAAACCAGCTTTGTAAAAGGTGAGTAACGTCAGTCACAACACAAGTGCTAGCTCATTCTAGCTATTTGAATCTGCGTGTAGGCTTATTATCGTAGTAGGCCGAGAGGATGTTATGAGTGCAGGTTGCCATCGAGACATGTCCAGACCATGCAGCATCTGAATATCCCTTTGGACTGTTGTCTCCCCTGATCGATCCCCTGGGGGAGATATCAGGAACATTTAAATACTGGTGTCCCCCCTTTATGGGGGAGATATTAGAACTTGATTCGTAACAATTTTTTCAGTACTCTTGTATGTATCCCCTGTCAATCTGTCATGCATCGTGACTCTACCATTTAGTATGAGATGAGGTGGCACGGTAGAAGCAAGGGCATTAGTAGTGTAGTGTGAAGGAGGCTCGCATGTATCGCGGTGGCGGCCGGTGGCTTAAACATCTTGGTGCTGGAGTGCGCGGGGCGCGGGGCGCGGGGCGCGGGGGGCGAGGGGCGGTGGCGTAAATCAGCAGCCGGTCGCACCACCGGGCATTACAGCGGCACCACAGAGGCACTGTTCCAGACTTGCAGCTTCACCCCTCGGTTGCTGACAAATAGTGCTCGTCTTGCACGAATGACTACACGTAATATAATTATACAATTTGAGCTGTTTGTGTGGTATGGTAACCCCCAAACCATGATCCATGCATCATGCCCTGCGTGCCCCAACAACTGCACATAGGAGGACCTCGTGACGGCTAGTGATGACGCAATTAAGGTTGCCATCGATACCTCATTTATACTCTATGAAGAAGAAGAGTGGTCGCTTCACCCAGAGGTCAGAGTGCAATCGAATTCGATAGCGGAACTTTTAGTTGGATTTCTACTCATCATCACAAACAACTTGTAAGACTTGGCACAACAAATAAATCAGCTAGTAACTTTTAATAATTCACGATATTCACACATAACCAACAACTGTCCACCCTGTAGTGTAAGTGAAGGTGCCACAGGACGCTGTACAAAAAATCTCATTACGTTAGATGATGTGAGATGATACGGAAAGCCGTGTACGGTGTGTGTGCCCCATGGTGCCCTAATGAGCTTTACTTCGATAACCCAGAATGTTCAGGGACTTACGAAATCCAATAGCTAACGATTCGAATTAGATGCTTCATACGAATGACAAAAACTTTTCATTTTCCAAATGTACTATTTGTGTGCCAATCGGGGACGTCTTCAGTCAAATTAAAACACTAAGTGGTCTTAAAGCCGAAAATCACAAACCCGAAAGATCATAATAAGTATTTTGGTACATTTATTGAAACTCCAAAGTTCTAAAGGCCGAAATTAAATTCGCCGAATTCGTGGCGTTATGACATTTTGATCTACGGCGTTTTGATCGTAGGTCTTTTTCGGCCTTCAATTTTATTATGTGCCCGAGGCAATCATATCGAGGTATCTACACATGAAAATATATCTGTGCAGTACGAAACTGCTTTTGTCTTTCTGGTCCTTCTGATGTATGTATTATGTGAGGATAAGTTTTGTATGCTCGACGCACGAGGAGGCACAATCTCGGACTCCATCCGATTGTCTGTCCTCTTATGTCGTGGAACTACCGTCGTTCTGTACAACAGTCGGGACGTGCGCTTAGATAGGTACCACTTGTCTGTAAATTTAACTTACTTCATATTTCAAGCGCCTAAAGCATGAGCTTGTTTGATAAACGAAACAGCGAAATGTTGTTTCAGACGTTATTACGGAAAGCTGACTCTATGTTCTAAAAGTGTTTGTATGGTAAGTACACAGATATAAGTTCTGTGGTAAATTGTGTTTAAAAAAGTAATTGACTTGTTCCACGAGCACACAGCCGCATGTGTGTAAGTGGAATGCCCCTCCTGGCGCACTGAACGCTTAACGATACTCTCTTCATTTCCTGCCCACTATAGTGTGCTGGAGTTAATTGTTAGCGGGCATTAAGCGCTCTCTGCAATTGCCGAGGCCAAGAAATACGAGCCCAGCTCAGGCTCGCCCGGCGCAAACAAGACCAACTGACAAACATCCGAGTGCCCACACTTCGCTCCGGAATGTATATTGCACTAGTTTACTTGATTGCGAACTAACATTGGCTTTGGATATACCAACTTCGGCGTTTACTTCCGCTCGGTGCGAATAAATAATATCCAGATCAATGATCTTGATGTGTCAGATAGAGAAATATAGTTCTATTTCCATTGCGCGGATTGCCCGAGTCTCATAAATGAAACGCTTTTCGTTCAGCACCGCACCGCGCTGTTCTATTGAAATATTATTCAGTTTTCTAAAACAAAATACAGATTTGCACGTATCGGGAATGTTTGGAGCTACAGCCTCTGACGAGGGGCTTTAAGTTTGTGTGTGTTACACTCCAAGATCTGTAGACGAGATGTATCTCGCGAATTGAGGAAATATTTGAAATATTGCTTCATAATTTGTAACATTATTCCTTATCGGCAGGAGGAAAAGTTGTATTTTTCCCGCGGGCCTCAGTGGCGGGCCCGGGGCGACATTGTGTACAGACGTGCACTTTATAGCCTCTGGATAAATCACTGACGATACCATCACGACGACACATTGTGAGAGGTGTCAGCCGACTCTCGCTGCGGGTAGGTTGACCACACCCGTGCGCCGGGGACGCTGGCTTCCACGATAGCACTAAATTTAATGCTCTTGCCTCAGTGCAAATGTGAGACTCAAGGGTTAACACAATACCTACCTCGAACAAATGTTAAGAACAACGTCATACGATGAGAGAGATCATTAATCAAGAAAATCTCGTGTGTCCCGAAGTTTCCAGACAGTTGGTCGTATTACACTAACATAACGAAGTGTCGCCGCCAGATTTATGATGCCGCGGTGATTCAGCCGCTTCATAAAATACTGCACGATTATCTGTTCAGGCAGACCGACTCCTAACTCAGCTGGAATAGAGGCTAGAGTCCCGTGCTGAAGGCGCACAAATTAGCGTAGAGTCGGGAAGACAGTGAGTGAACACTGACGGCTTATATCGAGTAGCATATCGGCGTGTTTTTGACTTGCTATTTATTTGTGATGAAAAACAAACGTCTGCTCAGGTAGGTCTGCCGGCGAGGGGGAAACTTGCGTTATTGTTCTAAGTTGCTCGTCTTGCGAAGGGAGTCTGTAGGCAGCGGCAGGTACCCGCGAGTCTGCAGCAGCGAAGCGCCACGCGAGTAGTAATTAAACCGTAATTGAGTATGTTCCTCCGCTCCCCCGCCGCCCGCGCCCCTCCCCCGGGGCGCGATAAGAGTGTAAGAGTGGAGCGGTAACGGTAACAATTAGGGTTATTACACACTTAATCCCGATCCAACTCCATATCCAGGGCCCTGGCTCCGAAAGATTTAGAAGGGAACTTGGTTATGGAGGCTATTTAGCTACTTCACAGAAAGCCATTATTATTCTCTGAATATAAAGGAGCCTTTCTATTGCACGTATTGTATACTTTAGCCTGTGAAGAGCAGTGTTGGAAACAATTATTTAGTATGTGTGCGCGTTAGGCAAACGGCGGGTGCACAAAGCGTCGCAAGCGGTGCAATTGCCGCCGTCGCCGAGCTCTGTCAGACGGCACTTAGTGCCGCTCGCTACTTCAGCATTCATATTTGCCGACGACTTTATTACTATTTATTTATGCTGAAGTACCGCTGAAAGAGCAGGCTTTATGTAAAATTGGACAATAATCGTATTTATAGCAGCGGGCGGAGGCTAGATAGCGTCGCGGAGAGCTCTCGAGTGAACTTTCTTGGTCACCAGCCATGGCCGGTCGCAATTCATTCATAGCGCTGAGCGAGCGAATGGGAAACTTATTCGGACACGGCCTCATACGAGTATTGTTATGTTAGTGCTTCGGCGGAGTGCCGTCTTCATCATACAGTCATCTGAAATTCTATGCGATTTCTTCCATCCTCCTTTTTGATGATAGCAGTTTTTATTTCTGTGTTAGCGTAGTGGGTAAATTAGTTTCTTTTCAATCGATGTATTATTATTCCCTCTTCGATTTCGAGTGTTTCTATGTTCGAGAGGAGACTTGGAGGTCAACCTAAATGCTTGAAATTACCAATCACCAATCACCATGGGTACCCAAGCGTACCTAGTAATTAAGCCCGTAGGTACGCAATGAATAGGTAAGGATCTTTCTTACGAGTGCCATATTGCAGTCTCAAGCTTTAACTCCCTTATTACGAGTAATGACCTCGTAATAACCTGAGACCTGGGTTGAGATAATCTTTCGCTCGCATCGGCGAGGTGCAATAATCGTTAGTGGTGACCGCACACTTGCACCTCCCCGCCCTCGCCCGCGCGCCCGCCCTACCCCTGCGGCGCCTGTAACGCTCATGTAAAGACAAATTAATTACAAGGCTTCTGTCAAAGGCGAAGTTTCTTTTGTGCTAGTAATTGAGAGCTGCCGTGCGGGCGACACGCGTCAGCCAGCCTCCGGCGCGCGCTCCTTGCGCACAGAAATACAGACCAGCCGCGGCAGCACGAGTAGCACGAACCAACGACAAACGTTATTGTCTAGGCCCTAGCCTTATAAAACAAGGAGGCCCTAGACTCTAGGGCCTCCTTGTTTTATTTTAATTGAGATGGCGCTACTCGAAACAACAAAAATGTTTTTTTGTTTCGAGTATGCCGGGTAGAGACTGTACCAACCTCAGTAACAGTTCAGCCTCAACGTAGGATACCAAATACCAACCTATCCACCTACTACAGCATTTAGCCACGTACGTGCCTCCCCTCGAAGTTGTTGATTTACAGTACTAGTCATTTACAATGTATGAGAAAAAACCGGCCAAGTGCGCGGACTCGCGCACCAAGAGTTCCGTACAAACTTATAAGCGGGAAAAACTGTATTTCGTTTTAAACTTTTCGTCTTAAATTGAAAATTGTACAGCGTAAAATTTATTTAAAATCTGTTTTAGCTTGTGCTTATGAAGCCCTTTCCAACGATATCACACACGATACGGTAACCCCACTTTAAAATTTTGACCCCATATTTCTTGGGATAGGCATACCATTTTTTAGTGATGTAATAAAAAAAACAGTTTTCGGATTTATTCCTTTATAAGTGCTAAATGACGTTGGTTCTTGCCAAATTTTATGATTCTAGGTCAACGGGAACTACCCTATAGATTTTGATTCCATTGCGAGTATCGAAATATGCGGAAATATGCTGCATAAATGGCCATATATTTTGATTGCGTAATTTTAGAAGTAGACTTCAGTATTAGATGTTCAACTTCACCCCTCCACGCGCTCCTGACAAAAAGGGGTTTGACAGACAGACGGACAATATAGTGATCTTAAAATGATTCCGTTTTTTCCTTTTGAGGTACTGAACCCTAAAAAGGGGTGTTACTGTCTAGTATATCACGCGCTGATTTCCCCGAAGAGGCAAATAGAGGCACCAACTCTCATAATCATTGGGCCTGCCTACGTGTTATTCTATTCGCCGACTTGTTGCAGGTTATTCTATTCCATGTAAGCTGAGAAGTAAAAAGCGTAGATCAGCGTTTTTCAACCTTCTTCATGTCGTGAACTTCTTTCGTTTTAGACTGTAGCGACCCCTATCGGCCGTACAAGAAACTGCTACATAAAGTTAGGCAACTACTCTGCTCGCTACAAAATATCTTTCGTGGCTGAGTAGATACCTATACAACTTCCAACTATGTTCAGTTGGACCCGGCCGGGCCCCAAGCACAACATTTGCTTGGTGGGAAATTTCCCTTTATAGTCGAGGAGCATGATAACCCGCTCCTCCTATAGTAATATAACGAGACCATAATCGAAAAACCCTCCTGAAGAAGCTTCGCCATACCCTAAAGAAGCTTCACGACCCCCTAAAGGTAACTTGGCGACTCCCCAACGCTGGCGTAGAGGATTCAATCCACACCGAGCCAAAGCTGTCCTTTCAGGTTACGAAATTGTTGCGAACAAGACGCGTCACTCGCACAAACACCCAAATGAGTTTTCTGTTTTGCTTTGACTGGATATTAAATGACACGCACGTACGTACGTTGTAGGCAGACTGCGCTATATCAGTTTGTGGAGTTTATAAAGCGTTTATTCAAATCGTGGGCTGAGTCGAGTGAGTCGCGGGCGCTAAGCAAAAGTTCACGTCGACACAAAATGTTTTACAGTCTACCTGAGGCGATTTGTATTTCGCTCACAAAAATGCTATTTTGCTACACTACCATAATTTGATTCAACATTGTTCAATTTCAGTGGTAGAGCGCGCCATGCATGCTAATGCCAGTGCCGCTAATTACCGATTTGCCGCACCCGTCAGTGCGGCACGAACCTGTTGCGGCTAAATCTTATTGTAAAATATTGTTTAGAGTTCGAGCGAAATTCGAGACCCGATTTCCGCAAATAGCCAACCCCAATATTTTATTCGCAAATTGCCGGAAATCGAGTTTGAATATTAAAAGGAATATTTAAGTGAGTATTTGTGGCAGATAAGAAAGGCCGGATATTGCTTTATAAATGTAGCGCGGGTAATGGTAGCGTAAGGGTTTAGGCCAAACCCCGCGGGAGGGTCCTATCTGTGATCAAAAGAGATGGCTCTTTGACGAGCGCCCACGCGCCGGCCGCGTCCGCAGCCCCGTAGTGGAGAGTATCCTACTGCCAGCTGCCGTACTTTATGAATCTTCGGCCGTGCACGTTCTACGCCGCGCCGCGCCGCGCCGGCTGCGCCTTACGCTTCTTTAAATTGAAAAATTGAATGCTCTCCTATTCGGGCGGCGCCTACATTCCGAGCGACTCTATTTTTTTTCCATTCTCCGCACCCAGCCCGCCGCTCGCTCCAGAATAGCATTTTAGAAAACTGCTATCCATTTTGAGTAGTTCGCGTCACTGCGCGGGAATTCGATTTGATTGTGTCGGCACTTGAGCGGGATACCTGCCGCGATACACGCGGGCTGAGGCGGGGCGGGGCGGGGGCGGCTCTTTACGACGCTGAAGAATTCGATGCCCGCTGAAGCGTATGTAATGAGGTGCCGACCTCGATACTGTACATACACTATTAATCGAGCATTGACGTTTTCGACGCGGGTTTTTCCTTCGCAGATAATTTGCAGTCGGCTCAGTGAACTGAAACTTTGTAACAGCTTCCGAGAAGTTAGGGCGTCGCGTTGTGTGGGTCGAGGCTAGCGGTTATCTGCGCTAGCGCGAGCACATGTCCCGAGGGGCCGCGCCGCCGCCGCCGCCGCCGCCGCCGCCGCCGCCGCGGGCGCGCGTGGTGTGATGGATGCGCGCTGCTATCGCGATGAGGCGGTAATGCAGCTCAGTTGGCGCGCATCACACCATGACTCGCTAAGTGGATCGGCGAGACGTGCCGGAGAGTACCGTGCCATAAGATGAAGAAGCGCAGCTAGCCCAACGTAAACATACAAGTCACGTATACGCTACGGAGCACGAGCCACGCTTTGACATCTCATTGACTGAACTTGCGGAACGTCTACATTCAGATTGTATACCAAATATACGATGTTTAGGTAGATACAGTTATTGGAGACGCGTACCGTATGCCCTGAGATTGGAAAATGAATGGTGTGATTGATATATTATGTAGGTGCTCATTCACATTCAGTATTTTCGTTTGGTACACACGACAGCACGTCAGACTGTACATTTTTAGTCACCCGTAACGTAACTGAGTATAGTGCTAGCGTGTAAAGGTCGACGTGCTGTCGTGTGTACCTACGTAATTAATTCGCCTACATACCTAAGTGAAACCGAGGACAGCAATCGGTCATCATCCACTCCGCACGTGTCCATCAGCAAATTACTTAATTTACTTCCATCAGTTTTATTAGCAGTTTATTAGAGTGTCCGTTTTAATGGTCCCCTAAAGCTTTCATGAAGCTTTCTATCCAGATAGATGACAGACAGACTAGAAACATAAATATATTTAGCAGAAGCGCTGATGATTCAAAAGTGTGGCTTAAAACATAATATACTAATACTACACTACACGGCACTACAGGAACACTAAGGGAAGTATTAATAGTCGTCGACTCAAGATCGAATTCAAGTAGGTGATCTCAGAAAAGTCAAATGCTAATGTCAAGCCTTGGCTAATGTCAATGTCAATCTCAAGATAGTGTCTATTACAATACTCAAGTTTGACATTAGCCTAGGCTTGACATTAGCATTTGACTTGAACCTACTTGAAATTGATCTCAAGTAGGTGTACTCAGACGACTATTACTATAATACCACCCTAAAAATAAGTACTCACGTAACAGTATCGAAGCAACTTGAACTGTTTGTGTGGTACCCCGCAAACCATGATGCACCTCTCATCATGTCCTGCGAGCCCTAACACCTGCACACTGGAGGACCCTATGGCGGCTAATAAAAACGCAGTTGGCGTTGCGGAATTCTGGGCTAAAGCCATTTAAGGCGCTGGGCATAGTGAATTAGCCCGCGCGCAAAGAAAAATGCACAAAATCGATTCCTGTATCAAATACACAAAAAAAATCGTAAATTTTCACATATTAAACCCTAGAATTAGTTGAGACCTATCGAACACAGCCAGTTTTGTGTTGATATCCATAACAGATTGCAAGATATTTTGGTTGAAAAAAAGTGCGTCGCCTATTTTTTTTCAAGCAAAATATCTTCAAAACGTTTATGAATGTCAACACGAAACTGGCTGTTTTAGATAGGTCTCAACTAATTCTAGGGTTTAATATGTGAAAATTTTCGATTTTTTTGTGTATTTGATACAGGAATCGATTTTGTGCTTTTTAGATTAAGATTTATGATTAGATTAAGAAATCGGTCTGCCATCGACACGCAAAGAAGAAGAAGTATCAAAGCAACAATAATTTTTAAAAGTAGGGTTTGATTCCTTTGCTAGTGTCGAAATATGCGGAAATATGCTGCATAAAATTAAAATAAACGGCCGTATCTTTTGATTGTGTAAACTTAGAAATTTGTTTTTTCACAGCTCCAAGGGACTGCAGCTTTGACTATTTGGTGTTAATTTCAACTTGATACCTTCACGCGTTCCTTAGAAAAGGGTTTTGAACAATTGACAGACATTCAGATGGACAACAAAGTGATCCTATGATGGTTCGTTTTTTTTCTTTTTGAGGTAAGTAACTCTTTATTGTACAACAGAAATCATAACAGAAGGTCCCTGCGGAAGTCTAAAAATACGTGCCATGAATTGTTTCAAAACCTTTCTATTTAGGTAGGTACATAATTTTATCTCTATTTGTCCGCGACAGGCAAACCATCTGTCTGTTGGAGACGACACCTACCAAATTAACTCCTATCTCGGTTCAAAATGTTCCCACTTAATACCTAAGACGTACGTTAACCCGGGAGCTCGCTCCTTGAGTGAAGCTCTGACGTCACTAGCTAGACAAGACAGAATGCGCTAACTACGTGGATGCCATCGGTTCGCCGTCGTAGGGACATTAGCATGTAATGGCGCGGGTTAGCGAACTGCGGCCGCGACGCGCTCCAGACGTAGCGTCATTCGACAAAGTCC
>OX439383.1:78631-173822 GCA_949319315.1 Zelleria hepariella | reverse complement strand
TACCCATTTGGGTATATACCGGGTACATTGGGTATATACCCGGTAAATACCCGTATGCACCCATTTGCTGGGTATATACAATTTGTGACTTAAAATTAACAACAAAGTATGCCAATCAGTTCTAAACCATGTTCCCTACGCAAAGTACGTCTTAGTGATTTTTCGTTGAACGCATATTTACAAAGTTATGCATGTTTTTGTGATTTCTTTGTATGAAAACGAATATTCATAAGGACATTTGTCTTATATTTTTATAGAATTAACAACCGGTATGTGCAAAAAGTACTTTGTCATACTTTGTATGACTAATATAATAGTTTTTAATGTGAATTTAACAATAATTATTATTGATTAAGAACCAAGTGTCAAAAATTTATATTTACATTGAGACGTTAGACAATACACTGATGAAGTCAGGTCATTTCGGTCTAATTAAAATGCGAAGACGGGTTAAGTGTTGCAAATAACAAAAAAATATCATCATAAAGTATGGTTTTATGTTTGTTCTCCCCGAACAAAGAATAACTAAAACTTATTAAATTCTTTTATTTTATTTTGCAAATGGCATTGTGCTCAAAATGCTATAAGGTGAAATGTAAGCCGTCCAGCCACCTCATTACGTCCGAGTCGGCCTCATCATTTCATTTCCCAATTTGGCCCATTTCATTTCATTTCAATTCATTTCATTTCATCTACGCCGCCGCCTTGGGTGGCGAACAGCGGGTAGTTGTAGTTGATGTGGAACATCGTCTGAACCGGCCCGCACACGCAACTCGGGTCCGACCCAGAGAGTCCAGTGCTTTCTGGGAAGATGGAAACCTGGCACACGGATATCTGGCTCGGACTCGAGATGCTTGTTAGGCAGGTCCACAGATGTCCACCGATCCCGCCATTTCTCCATCAGCGTTCGGTCGTCCTGCAAGAGTTCATGGGCCTGCATGGCATGGCAAGATGGTTGCAATTCTCTGATGCAACCCCGGTTCGGTCAAAATCCCACCAAAATTGAGGGTTGCTTTGACCAAGTGCTTGTAGTAACTTCTAACATCGAAGCAGGATTCCAAAAGAAACTCAAAAAACTGGCGGTATTCGTGGATCTCAGCTCAGCATTTGAAACTCTCTGGAACATGTCTGGAAACAGGGACAGTCAGGGACTACCCTACGAGCTCGTATTTTTTTTTTAATGCAACGCACGTATTGTCTTTGTGACGCCCTTCACGCCCTCCTTTCAAACGCCAAACTCTGAACAATAGTGTTACGCAGGGCTTAGTCCTGGCGCCTACGCTTATCAACGTCTACGTCAGTTACATATCAAAAGGCTCCGGGCGATCATTTATGAAGGCGACGACATTGCCACCACAGCACAAGTTTCGACACTGGACAAAGCGACAACACTGGTTCAGGAAGCCGTTGCAAAGTTTGAGCGCTATTTCATCGACTGGGGACTTAAACCTAACCCATGTAAAACTGTGAGCTGCTCCTTTTACCTCAACAATAGGCAAGCTAGTAAGTGAAGGTGTTATACGCAGTTTCTGCAATGAAGCACGACCCTAACCCAGGCTATCTTGGTGTAACTCTAGACAGAACTTCCACTTTTAAAGCCCCCTCAAGAAAGTAAAGAAAATGGTATCAAACAGCTGCAACCTGATACGGAAAATGGCAGCAATAACATGGGGCTGCAAAGCGGAAACACTGCGCATATCAACACTAGCTCTTGTCCATAGTGCGGCCCGAGCCAGTGTAGGCCGGCCATCATACTGACCTGGTTGACGCTGAACTGAACAGCGCCATTAGGAACATATCCGGAACCGTCAGACCCACAAACACCAATTGGCTTCCCGTCATTTCCTACATATTCCCGTCACGTCCGTGGAGATAATTAATGATCAGAATGGAGTATGATAAGATCAACAATACGCCGCACCTGTCCCTAGTACCTTATCTTCAGGCAACCCGTAGTGATCTTCGCCTACCATCAGAGAGATATTTTGCCATGCCATGCAGGCCCACGAACTTTTGCAGGACGACAGAACGCTGATGGAGAAATGGCGGGATCAGTGGACATCTGTGGAACTGCCTAACAAGCATCTCGACTCCGAGCCAGATATCCTTGTGCCAGGTTTCCATCTTCCCAGAAAGCACTGGACTCAAATAAATAGATTCCGGGTCTTACGGGGAAGGTGTGCGGAGCTAAATACATAAAATGTAACTGTGGGTCGGACCCGAGTTGCGTGTATGATCCCGCTCAGACGATGTCCCATATCAACTACGACTACCCGCTGTTCGCCATCCAAGGCGGCGGTGTCGATGAGGCCGACTCGGACGTAATGAGGTGGCTGGACGACTTAAATTTCACCGTATAGCATTTTGAACACAATGCCATTTGCAAAATAAAATAAATAAAATAAACGAATTTAATAAGTTTTAGTTATTCTTTGTTCGGGAAGAACAAAATAAAACCATACTTTATGATTATATTTTTTTGTTATTTGCAACACTTAACCCGTCTACGCATTTTAATTACACCGAAATGACCTGCCTTCATCAGTGTATTGTCTACCGTTTCAATGTAAATATAAATATTTGACACTTGGTTCCTAATAAATAATAATTATTGTTAAATTCATATTAAAAAATATTTTATTAGTCATACAAAGTATGACAAAGTACTTTTTAAACATACCGGACGTTAATTCTATAAAATATAAGACAAATATCCTTATGAATATTCGTTTTCATACAAAGAAATCACAAAAACATGCATAACTTTGTAAATATGCGTTCAACGAAAAATCACTAAGACGTACTTTTCGTAGGGAACATGGTTTAGAACTGATTGGCATACTTTGTTGTTAATTTTAAGTCACAAATTGTATATACCCAGCAAATGGGTGCATACGGGTATTTACCGGGTACATATCGGGTAAATACCCACAAGTGGGTATATACCCGGGTACGTGCCCATCTCTGGTTATGACAAAAAGTGAAAATAAATCTTCTCCCGGAAGCTGCGGATTGTTTTTCAGCAGTTTCCGGCGCGCGGCAGGGGCCGGGGCAGGGGGGGGGGATGAGGGGGGAGGGGTCAAGGTCCCGATATGACAACGGAAAAATTGCGACACAAGAGTTTTCTTGCAAGTTGTTTCATTATACAAACAGCTAGGGCGAAGCTCTCTGATAACACCTTCCATTTGAATTAAATTATTTCACGGAATCCATTGTTCCGGCGCCGACTGGTTTGTTTGCATTTTGTCTTTTTGCGCAAGTAGAAGCCAGCAATAAAATGCTTTGTTTCGAGAGGGCTGTTAACTCGAACTTTACCCTCTGCTCGTTAAAAACCAGTCTTTTGCCGAGCGCCGCTGCATAATAAATACGCTGACTCGGGCACAGCCAGCTGTTTGATAGAAATGCGTATCAAAACCATCAAACCATTATAAAAAAAAACTGTATTTTGCAGAACAGTTATGCAACTATTCTCTGGCAGGAATTTTACAAAAAAGCGACGAACGAAATATTGTCATGAATAGCGATACCGTAGGTATTTGTGAATGTGAATGTGTAAATGTAAAGGTAAATGTGTAGTGTGAGAGATTTAAAACTTTAGCAACAGGTTTGTGGGTGATTCTTAAACTCTTGCTACATAGATAGATAGAATACTGTCTATTGTACATCTAACGGACTATTTACATAGAATCAAGCAGTTTTAGGGTGGTATTCTAGAACGCTACTTAAACTCAGTTCAAACTAGAACGCTACTTAAACTGTGTTTAAACTCAGTTTAAGTAGAGTTTAGTAGTGTCGACTGTCGTTAAAACAGTGCATGTTTTGATTTGAATATCCCAACCTTCATATCAAAACATGCACTGTTTTATCGACAGTCTGAACTCTGTTTGAACTCAGTTTAAGTATCGTTCATGAATACCACCCTAGAGTTTCAGTAAAACTTCGACACCACAAAAAATATTCTCATCCAATTCTCAGTAGCTATGAAGAGTCAGCTGCAACCAGGCGGACACTCAAAGCCTTCCATACGTGGAATTTATACTGCACAAATTATCAGTAGGCAGATGGAGCCAATCAGGCGGACACTCGAAGCCTCCTCATCAAGGCGAGCGCGGCCGCGGGCAGCGCTAGCGCGCTTAATCCTGGCTAAATGCAGCGCAAACACACAGTACAAACAGTGGAGTGCAAATATCGCCGTTATTGATTCAGTTATGACTCGCAGCGCAGGGCCTTGTTTGTACGCACCACTCCCCGAGGCCGCGCCCTGCTTTATTAATTCGCTAGAAGCATCGTAAAATTCAGACCGGTGCATTTGCTAGCTTGGAAGCTAACCGACCGACCGCGTTGGTAAATCGGGCGACTGAGCGGAGAGACTGCAATTTCGTGTCTACATGCACCCAACCAAATTCGTAGATCGAGCTACGTATTATAGCAAACTACCCTAAGGGACAATTTCACTAGAGGGAAAGAAAAAGAAAAATGCCTTCTGACTTGGTGCTTTTACTGCAGCTACGAGTTAGTATCGACGCGAAGTAAGTTAAGTAGTTCTCCTATTCATATTGCGATTTGACTCGTTTCAGTTACAAGTTTAGTATGTCTCAAATTATGAAAAGTTTGATATCATAATTTAAGCGACGTAAATGACGACGACAGTATCCTGCCAGTATAATTATTTCGTGGAATCCAGTCGCGTGTATTGCCCGGCCCTAAGAACTAAAGATCAATCAAATTAATCCGTGGACACACATCAGTTCATAACGTCGAGGACTAATGCCGTGCGCACACATGCAATAGTATCCTTGTTGGTACATCTACTCACAATCAACTATAGACGCCTGCGATCGGCTTTTCATTACACATTATAATCTGGGTAATAGCTATGGATATGAATTATTGATCTTATTGGTCTTATTTGTTTTCAGCTGTAATTGTCTGAAGCTTAGTGATATACTTAATAATGTAAAGCACGGCAGGTATCTATCTTCCCTATCTACCTAAGTAACAAAGTGAAATGAAGTAGGATACATAAAAAAGGATCCCCGTGCACAACGACAAAGGTAAGTTTAAACCGACGGATGTTATCAGTAAATTGAGGACCCGGCGGGGGGCGGCATAGAAAAGCGCTTTGTTCCGTCCGCGGCACTTCGCTGAGTAACGTTTTAAATAAGTAAAAAAAACCTCTAGCGGCGGGCACTGTTCAATCAACGTCCCGCCGCGCCGTGGACTCACACACGAGCGACGCGATAACTTCTACGCGACGCTAATAACTCGCCGAGACGAATGGCTCCCTATTTGTTCAGTGTCGCGGGTGATGCACGGCGCGGCGGCGGGTGGCGACGCGGAGGCGACAGCGGTCGCTCGCGCCGGCACCGTGCGCGCGCGCCACACTCCGTCTCCATCAATACCGCGGCCCAGGCGCGGTTTAAGCCCACAGACAAATCACCTGCACGGGAGCTTTCTTTCCTTTAACATACATTAGGTTTGTTTGTGTGCAAGCCACATCTCTGCGGCGTCAAAACGGCGAATGTTTCGTGCGCTAAATGGGCAGTTTACTCGGCAGTTTTGACATTCAAGTGCAAATGGAGTCGAGGCGTGTGTCGCGCGGAAATGCGCGCGGTAAACATCGTCCGTGGCGAACAATGCGTCGTGTGATCACATGTAAATGAGCGTGCGAACCGGAGCCAAGATAATAGCATCTGCTGTGAACAGGAAACGGAATGTTAAATACATTGTTGTCCTCGTTCGCGGTTTGCGTTTTAATCTGCATTGTAGTTTTTTCATCAAGTTGTCACAATTCAAAGAATCTTATTAAAGTCCGCGGATGCAGGCTCGGGGGGCGCGCTGCGGCGGGGTAGGGGGGGAGGCGCGTCTTGTCTGGCAAATGGGGGTATTTCATAAATCCCGGTGAAATGCGTGCTTTTAATATGAAGGATTTAATTTTGCGGCAAAGTATGAAATCACGTTGATGTATTGTTCGCTCGCGGCTGCGGCCGCCGCGACTGCCAGGCGCTTCTTCACTTAGGCTTTTTATGACATTTTTTACATCAAGCTAGGTGTGTCGTTCGCTTAGCGGCATTACAGCAGAATCAGCGTAAAAGCTGAATGACTCGAACGTAATATTGTCATATCACAAATCCACATGTCGTGCGTAGCTTGTCGGGAGAGAATAAGGAAATAACACGGACCCATTCAGAGAAGCGCAGGGATGGGCGATTAGCGATGGATCCGACCAATTAAGAATCAATTTCCGAATCTATTCTCGTCTTCCGTCTGTCGTACGAAAGTGGAAAGACAAAAGATGTACAATACAAGATACAAACGGCAGTTAAAAGAGAAGATATTTGTATGACTTGTTCAGTGTCCAACTCTCCACACAAGAAGAGTGATCGTTATTAAAAAAAAAAGATTTAATTTACAAAACTCTTCTTTATACCACTTATCAAAGGAACTTTTAAGACTCGGCTATGTATTGATAGCCTCAATATACGTTCCAAGATGCTCTAAAAGTGTAGGTAATTGTTTCAAAGAGAGTTGAAATGTGATTTCAGACTTTCGCTCCGTTCCCCGATAGATAAAGGTAGAGTACGTTATAGATAGTATGGAAAGGCGCCGTAAATCAGGGGTTTTCAACCTTTCTATTACAAAAATGAAAGTACATCTAACGTCGTAGTAACTCGTTTTGTCTTTTCTCTTCTTCTGTTTCTCAAACACCTCGCATGGCAAAGAGGATCGACTGTCAAAATCAAAATGCGAACTAGAATAAGAGCCCTTGAAAACTATTGAACAAGTTTTGCGATCCTCTGGGGGTCACACTTTGAAAAACGCTGCAGCATGGAAAGGCGCCGCAGATAATCGAATTTATGCGCGATGCTCGATAGGAAGCGCAGATAGAGCAGTTTTATTGCTTCCCTCTTCATAAAGCACCGTGACAAATGTGCGCGCTGATAACCCGCAGTCTGTTTATTTATATCTGTCTGCTATTTATTGCATGATTCCCTGCTTTTTACTCGACTATGCCGGGCTCAAAAAGAGGGTTATACCTTCATATTTATCGAGACACGCTGCCTCGTGTTAGCAAACTTTGAGAAAGAAAAGGGGGAGCGACGTCTGTTCGGTAAACGATCTATTTCTAACGTATGGCTATTATTGATGAAACTTTTATAAAACTTGGCGCATGGTTAGATCCAACCTTTTCTTTTAACCATTGATTGATCATTTCAATGATAAAAATCAGTTGACATTCAGAGGTAAGTGATCAATGAATAATACATACTTAATATTTACTCTTGCTATCTCGTCCGTGACTGTGGCTGTCTTTTCCTCGTAACCAATAGTAAAGTGTAGTATGTAAATTGTTTGTATTGCAAGCGTTATTACCTATTTTTATTGCTTGAACGTGCTCTTGTCATAGAGAAATATTTACTTTAACAATTTTCTCGACTAGTAAAATGCACTATCTTCACAACTTTGCCCCTCCGGAGAGCAGAGGCCGCTAGCAGTCTCGGGCCGCGTCCGAATGTTATATTCATAGGGTACTAACGCGCGCAACCAGTGCGGGTCCAACTCAGCCATCGCGTTGGAATTAAATTAGGTGTTCACATGTGTTGGTGTGCTGGTAAAAACCTGATGTTAGAGTTTTTTTTTTTGTCATTCCCTGGGATGTAGGTATAGCACAGTCGTGAGACAGACTACGGATCGGAGTTTCTATGTTTTGTGGGAAAGTATTTCCCGCAAATCATAAATATACACAAAAACCCACCGCGTACTTTGCGACGATTCTTGATATGTGTCTCTGGAGGTTGTCAAGTAGAAAGCCTACCACATTATCATAAACAATTCTGTCATAAAAAGATTACGATGGGTCGGGTGTCTCACGGACAAGCTGTCTGTGCCAGCCAACAGCGCGGCGGAGGCCGGAGGCTGCGCGCGCCCCCAGGTGGCCGTTTCTTCAAACTTTAACGCGCCCCCTCGCAACCCGTCCTGCGTCACCTGTCACTCCTAATAACCGGACATAACGCTTCTTTTGCAAAAACACACGTGAAAAGGTAACTTTGTTTCATTTTAATAGCCAGGCTTTGAGTTACAAGGACGTGCGCAACTGACATTGTTAATTTTTGGTTTACTTTATATGTATGTAGATTTGTTTATGTTATGACACCGTTTTAGCTAGAAAGCTGAAAGGATTATGCTAAATTATGCGCATAAATCTTGTGATATCTATTTATTTATGGAAATGTATTATATTTGCTGTTTCATGACCGACAAATAGTTGTATTATTGCTTGGAAAGTACGTAATATACTTGGTATTACAGTAAACAAGGAATTTATCATTGAACGAGCGAGCGAAGCGAGCGAAGTTCTCCGAGTCTACTGGAACAATCCGGCGTTTGTATGTATGTATGTATGTATGTATGTTTGTATGTTTGTATGTTTGTATGTATGAATGTTCGTTCGACGATAACTTGAGTAATTTTTGTCGGATCGTCATGAAATTTGGTAGGCAGGTAAATGAAATTAAAAAAATTTTTAAGTTCGAACATGAGCCAAATCGGTCGAGGGGTTGCCGAGATATGGGGTTGTTAAGTTTATATGGGATGAGAGAGGGCGCCACTGCTGCCTCTCAGTAACAATAAAATAGTGCTAAACAGTGATTTTAAAAGTGACAAAAACGTAAATCTAATCAGTAAACAGTGAAAGCAGTGATAAAAACTAACAAAAGTGAACTATAAATACAAATTCTGTTTGGAAACAATATTGTGGATATCGGACGTAAAACTCAGTGGAAACAATAAAAATAAACTTTTACGGATCGCGAAATAATCCGTAACAAGAACTCTATTTTAATCCAATAAATCCAAAAATTTTGCATATTGCTAAGGTCCAAAGTACACCAGATTAGAAAATACAAAACAGCGCCATCTATTTAAAAAAAAAATGTTATTCTACTTCCTAACAGAGGGCGTGACAAAACATTTTTTATCAGAGCCATCTAGTGTTCAAAATTATAAACCAAAAAGTCCTTATGCTCAACAATAGAGGTCGCTTTACTTCAAAACTACAAGAGAGTCCTATACAAAACTTAAAATGGAAGAAATACTAGATAAACTACAAAAAATCCAAAATGATCTAGAGGCACAAAAACTTGAAATAAGAAAAAGCGGCAAACAAGTTACAGAAAACATTCAAAGAATGTTTGGCGATAAACTAAAAATGCTAGAAGAAAAAACTGAAAATCTTGAAAAACGAGTGGAAAATCAAGAGCAAAGACTGTAGTGAAAGGGTTGGTCCAATTACCACACGGAGGTTATTATTATTATTAGGTTTATATGGGGTCGCGAGTTCATAGTTCGGGGCGAACCACTAGTAGCGCATGTTTAAAATCGCTCGTGTTTGAAAATTGTTCGCGCTACGAGCGCGCTACGCGGCGCTACGTGCTACGAGCAGCGTAGCGCTTCGTACGTGCTACGAAGCACTACGTCTCGTAGCAGTCACTCTGTAGGATTCATATAGGATTGTTCGGATATTTCACCTACACTCGATTGGTCAGCCCCCTGTTCTTTATCAGCAAGTCTGTTTGCTTGTATAATACTGGTATCAATTAGCTTAAGGTTTAAGCAGAAATTAGTGTCTACGTAAAATGAAAGCACGTTCTCAGAAGTACTCAATATTAATTGAGTTCAACAATGTCAAGGGTGGAGTGATCAGGGCCTTATAGTATATTGAATTGAATTGAATTGAATAATTTATTTCGTGCATGTAAACACATATAAAAAACTTAGGACCTAGATACACACATTATTGTTATTTAATTAATTAATTAGGTATTTATTATTATTGACTGTAATTACATTTTACTTACTTACGGTTGGTCTGTCCCACACAGAGGGATGCAATCTACTTGACTACTTGATAGACTTGACTGCGTGCAGTAGTATCCACCGCCTCTGTATGGGAGAGTCCAACCTGTAAGCTAGCGCAGACAGGAGACTGTTGGGGCTGGCTCGTATACGTCCTAACATCGACGTGCACCGTTTGCGCATGATGGTGCTAAAGCTGTCCGTGTCCACATCTGCGAACATGCCGGATGCACTACAAAAACGAGGCAGCCCCAACAATACCCGCTTATTGAAAACGCTTATTGTATATTGTATCCCACCAAAAACATTCTGTAAAAACTAGCCAGGTCTCGATAGATCTGCTTGTTTATCTCTAAAAAAGTAATGAAATCTAGACAAAGTCGTGCCAAGTCTAAGGTTCCTTACTGCGATTTCTTTATTATTATAGTTAATGTTGTGAGACTTGGCCGTTGAAGGGTACACAAGCGGTTCTGGCGACAGATTGGTGCAATGGTGTCATGGAGCACCTGGTTTTGTACCCTTGTGTACCCTTCAACAGCCAAGTCTCACAACATTAACTATAATAATAAAGAAATCGCAGTAAGGAACCTTAGACTTGGCACGACTTTGTCTAGATTTCATTACTTTTTTAGAGATAAACAAGCAGATCTATCGAGACCTGGCTAGTTTTTACAGAATGTTTTTGGTGGGATTTCACTTCTTTTTGTAGAAACGAGGGCATATTGATTAATTTTATTAGATTTTCTTATTTGACACAGTTTTTAAATTTGTGTAATGTTCGAGTAGAATAAAGTTAATCGTCCGACTATTTCTTGTTGAACGAGCAAGCGAAGCGAGCCAAGTCCTCCGAGTCTGCTGGAACAATCCGGCGTTTGTATGTATGTATGTTTGTATGTATGAATGTTTGTTCGACGATAACTTGAGTAAATTTGGTCGGATCGTTATGAAATTTGATAGGCGGGTAAACTAAATTAAAAGAATTTTTAAATTCAAACATGAGCCAAATCGGTCGATGGGTTGCCGAGATATGGGGTTGTATAGTTTAAATGCAAAGCGCGCGCGCGCCTGCGCGAATGGCGTAAGCAAAGTTATACATCTGTAACTGAGGTCGCGAGTTCATAGTTCAGAGCGAACTATAAACTCGCAACTTCACTAGTGGGACGCTATAGGCTAGATTAAATGAAGATGTGTCCCACTACGCTGGATTTTTGCAATGACAGTCGATTTTTTTATGTACCAATAGTAGAAGGGGCATTACCATAATATCTCTAATAAAGCTGATACCAGCTGAGGGTTCTTCATCAGATACTTCAGACCTTAGATTTTTGACATCAAATGAAGCGGCCCACCAAGTTGAATATTTTTTGTAAGGGCGGTATATGTCGATCTATAATAGTTTGGTTGGGCTCTTGTGTTTTCTAATCAGGGTCACCAGGTACTCCAGATCTTCGATTATCCTAGTTTTTATAGTTTTCCCTTTATGTGGCCATTAAACCCTAACTCTGTACCAAATTTCAGCTCTCTGAGTTTATGGGAAGTACTAGTTCTATTAGGGCTCTTGTGTTTTCTAATCAGGGTCACCAGGTACTCTAGATCTTCGATTATCCTGGTTTTTATAGTTTTTCCTTTATGTGGCCATTAAACCCTAACTCTGTACCAAATTTCAGCTCTCTGAGTTTATGGGAAGTACTAGTTCTATTAGGGCTCTTGTGTTTTCTAATCAGGGTCACCAGGTACTCCAGATCTTCGATTATCCTAGTTTTTATAGTTTTCCCTTTATGTGCCCATTAAACCCTAACTCTGTACCAAATTTCAGCTCTCTGAGTTTATGGGAAGTACTAGTTCTATTAGGGCTCTTGTGTTTTCTAATCAGGGTCACCAGGTACTCCAGATCTTCGATTATCCTAGTTTTTATAGTTTTCCCTTTATGTGCCCATTAAACCCTAACTCTGTACCAAATTTCAGCTCTCTGAGTTTATGGGAAGTACTAGTTCTATTAGGGCTCTTGTGTTTTCTAATCAGGGTCACCAGGTACTCCAGATCTTCGATTATCCTAGTTTTTATAGTTTTCCCTTTATGTGGCCATTCAACCCTAACTCTGTACCAAATTTCAGCTCTCTGAGTTTATGGGAAGTACTAGTTCTATTATGATGATCATGAGTGAGTGAGTGAGTGAGTGTGTGTCATAAATGCAAAACTTTGCTTTCGCTTAACTTCGGAACTAAATGACCTACAGACTTGAAATTTTGGATTTTAAGTATGTGATTATAGCTTACTAGATGACGAAAATTTCTGCGTTGTGGTCTTATCCAGAGGTTCTCAAATAGGGGCCTGAAAATGCGGCGAAATGGTTCCAGTAAAGGATGGTACGGCAGTGTTTGCTTCGCGCTCGACCTGGCGGGGGCACTGCCGTGCCCCCAGATTATACTTGACAACCTATCGCTACTATCGATTCTGCGAATATTGTAACAATTTTCCTGTAACAATTTGTGCCCAGGTTGTTGAAATATCTTACTAATTCAGGCGTGTAATCGGTGCCCGGACAAACAGGAGCTACTTTAAATAACAACTTTTATACGAAGCGATAGAATATTAATAGTTAATCCGGAGTGGCATGCATCCCAGTTGGCTGGTATTAGTTTATCCGTAGGAAATACTGATATATTATAAAGTTAAAAATGCGATGTAAATATTTTTTTATACATTTCTTTCTCGCAAGCTAAGCTGATTAAGAAATTTCTCTCGGTGAGTTTGGCCATTCACCCTAAAATTAAACTATGATCATACAATTAAGGGAAACCAAGTAGGGTATACTTAATAATATGATACGGGGCCTCTGATCACTGAAAATGGGCGTGAAGGTATGTTTCCCTAATGATTCAAATGGGAGCCGGTTTGTTAGCAAAACATTAGCTGGCGGGCTTCGGCGACCGATCTCACGTTACAAATTGCCCTTTACAGTCGCCCCTGGAGATGACCCCCCCCAACCCCCCTCCCTGTGCCCCCGCACCGCCCGCCCTCGCAAGCCCCAACAGCGATGTAAAAACTTGTATGACGGAAGCTCTAACTTACGCCAATACAAGATTGGTTGATGCTGTGTGCGTCACTGCGGAAATCAGCTCGAAAATCTCACAATCCTTCTAATTTCGAACCACCCTGAAAAAAAGCTCTCGGTAATATGCAGACAACAAATCTACAGTGAAAACGCATACACTTGTAGGAATACGTCCGTCAAATCATGTTATGCTCCAATATTAGTGCTTTATGATATCGACCACTCGTAGCCCTGTATTTGTTGTTGCCCCCAACGCTATTCTTCTGTTCCATATATTCTGAGGAAAGTGTTTACGCTTGACAAGCACATCACACACAACGGGTTCGATTCCGCTTCAGCGGCGCATAAACGCCACAATCACAAACCCAAAACTAGTCGTGACAGCGAACAAGACAATACGAATGTTCCGCGTTGAAAGCGGCAAGTTTCGCGCCACGTCGGACCGCAGCGATAATTGCACGGGACACGGAGCGCGCACAATGGGACACAAGGCCACGGCGAGGCGCAACTAGGGTTACCATGCGTATAGTTTAAAACCGTACTAGCTTTTGCCCGCAACTTCGTACGCGTGGACTACAGAAAAAGGATGTATGCTTCACTTTGCTCCTAACCGAAAAGCGTGATAATATGTAGCCTATGTGTTATTCTAATATCTAAGCTATCTCTATTCCAAATTTCATCTAAATCCGTTCAGCCGTTTCAGCGTGAAAGAGTAACAAACATCCATCCATCCATACTTACAAACTTTCACGTTTATAATAGTAGTAGGAGTAGGATAATAGTAGTAGGAAGAAGGATAGGATATTCTGGATTTGTGGCCCTTCGTCCTAATTTTAGCAGAAATTTTCATTTATCTGGACTTTTTGACACAGAATATTTAAATTGTCTATAATTAGCCATGATAGGGCACGGTTGGGAAGGGGGACGTTTATCTTTTTGTTAGGAACATTTCTATACCACAAACGAAACGAATTTATTCTCTGCGATGAAAAGGAGATAGCTCAATTATGCTGGTATTGCATCTAAAATAATAGCTAAAGTCGAAGCAAAATGACCAAACAAACATGATCGATTGGGCCAATAATGGTCAATAATGCAATAACAAGCATAGCCGATTGTGTTGTAGAGGTATTTCATTTAAGCGTATAGACATAAGTGATTGCTTTGTCGGAGAAATGCAATTTATTCAGCAGTATCTGATACTGTATACAGTATGTTTTGTGTGTTGTCCCTTGATCCTATAGAGCGGCGACATCAAATGAATGCGAGATGCGAGTTAATTGCGCGCGCGTCACTCGACAGTCGTTCGCTGCCGATGACGTCATAAGCACCTGTCACTCACACACACACAAGCACGCGAGCCACTTCGTCGGTTTTGCAACAGAAAGTGGCTACGTGTTTTGCCTTTATATTTTTGTCATGGGAGTAATGTTACCGGATTGCGAGGGGCGTACGCAATACCGACCCGCAAACCTGGCTTTGCACTCGTCACAAGCAAAATGAGGCTTTGTCTCAAAGGGCTTAAGTTGTTTCGATCTTAAAAGCGAGCGCAGACTGAGGTTGGTGCGGCGTGGTGCTAGGTACCTCGGCTTTATAGTATGAATTCGGCAGCAGATTTATCGCACAAAATTCGTATCACATAGACAGCGCGCCGCCTCGCGCGCGCCGCACAATCGATCCTATAAATTAGGCATTTATTGTTGTTATGGCTCCATTATAATGCGCGCCTCACCTCTTTCGCCCCCTAGCTCGTTCTACTTTCGCGAGCATCCACACAAATTGGCGAAAGTCACGTCGAAGTCTGAACAAATTAAGCAATAAATTATGGTTCGCATAAAAAGGATATTATTATGAAAGTTCGCTTAGAGGCGGCGGAGTAAGTAAATGGAACGAACCGTAGGTGAGCTGGAGCCACGGCGATATACCTCTAACTCTACACACCTACAGCTCACAAGCCGCAGCTACACACACAGCTGGCCCGGAACTGTAAAACGAGAGAAAAATACGCAATACAAGTTACTTACACTAAAAGGACTGAAAAATGCACAAGGAAACTAACATAACATTGCATTGGTCTAATTTATACCCCTAGTGAAAATTATGAGCTACAGCTCTAGATTATTAAATTATAAGCTTAGATATGTACTTATTGAGGGATAAACTTTTTTGATTGAGTCAGGAGTTGACAGACACATAGACAGACATACACAAACACATACACCGTGACAGACAAACATAAATTGGGTTAAAAATAATACACACATAGCTAATACAGGTGGCAGCAAATTGAAGAAAAAAAATGCTGATAACAAAATGTTTAAAAATGATGGCGGGTCTGTAGGTACGTGTTCTTCGCATGTCTCTATAACAAATTAGTTCATCATAATATAAGGGGCAATAATGTTACAACGTTGTGGCTCATGTTCGTAAGTAGGTACTTAAACCTCGCATTCTCAACAAATCTGTGAGTTATTAAATTTTCTTTGTAACGTTAGGTTATTTGATTAAAAACACGAGTAAAATAATCTAGACCAACTAAAACTAGGTAACACTGTATAAAAGGAAAATCTATAGAAGAATATTTAAACTTGCAAAAGTTAACTGGAATAAGATTATTAGCTCTCAGTTTCTCCATCAGCGCTTCGACTAATGTATTATTAAATCCTCGCTGTTGCTTGTTCAGAGCCAGCGGGTTGAGTATATACAATGTATAGCTAATTGAATCAATAACTGGCTGAATAGCGATAAAGGCGCGAATGGGACGCGGTTAGGTGGTAGAGTAGAAATAAATTACAGGTGGATCCTCAATGGAGAGTTCCAAGGTCCGATCCTAAAAAAACTTCAGCTCTTGCATCTACGTAATGAGATGAGTTTTGTCGAAATTTAATTTTTGAGTCGAGTTTATAATACCTATATACAGTGTCCAGTGGCACTTTTTCTCACACTTAGTAGATGGGTGAAGTGACCATCCCAAGCATATAAGAAAAAAAGTAAGATGTAGACAAATACATGGCTTACTATGTCCCACACAATGAGAAAGATCGGGCATGATCACCACGTGTGTCCTCTACAGATTGGCGCGTATTTCTTACCAAAAAACAATAATAATAATTGCAACACGCAATGTATTCTAAACATCGGCACCTCAAGCGAAAGTAGCATAAACTTAATATGCGAACGCTTGCGGAATATGACTTCTGTGCGTTACAAGTCCATTGCGAGATAAAATAACCAAAAAAACCAGAATCATTTACTAGCAATAAAAACGAAAAAGTTCTGTGTTTTGGTGTCTAGTACGCGTGCCTTTCGGGTCTGTCGGCAGTCTTTTAACACCCTGCATAATACAGATACCGATAATCCTACAATGGGTTGTGCAACCTCCAAGCTAATTATTACGAGTATGTTTTGCATCTGGGTGAGCAGCGCATGTTAGGCCGTGACGTTGATTCCAGAGGCGCGGTTTCGAATGTGAGGGAAATAGTTTGTAGTTCGCATTGTGTGGCGCGTCCTCGGAGATGGTTCGCAAGTTCGCAACCGGCCCACAGTGGTCGATTTGTACGATTTAGGCGGCCAAAACTATTTTATGCTTTATTTCAGTAATAAATACGACAACAAATGCTAATCTGGTATTTTAGAGTGAATATATATGTTTATCCCTATTCGTTTCATTGAAAGCGTATTTTTCTATACAAAAAAACATTTCTGTGAAAATATTTTTGTAAATAGCGCCAATGTTTTTAAATTTTCTTTAAATCTCCCTTTGGTGTAAAATATATATTTTGAGTTCATTTGAATTATCGAAATCGGCTTAGTAGTTTTTGATATTTGGGTTAAGAATTATCACAATTTGTTAAGTAAAAGACGGCCGTACATAAAAAAAAATGTTTATTCTCTACAGTCTGCATGCCTATTTAAATTGAAAATAAAATATGGATGACAAAAAAATACAGTATACACTAAAATTAAATGATCAACAGTTATTACCACATTATTATACTAAATGTTACTTACAATGTTAGGTACCGAATCATAAACAATAAGACAATATTTTATGAAAGTTTAACATACAAATTGTTATGTTACTCTTTAAAAGACAATTCTTCCTCACCGTCACTTTCCATGCATTTATCACAAGTTCCTTTTGTATTTGGCTCTGCAGGAAGCAAAAGCTCCAAAGTTTCCTGCAAAAATGGTTTTAATCGGATCTTCTTTTTTTTTCTCATTGAACTGATGAGTGGATCTGATGTCAAGAGTAACCTGTGATAAATATCAAGGTTACAGTCTTCGCGTGAAAACTTTCGAGCAAAGTTTAGACGGTATGAGCGAAAGTGCTTATTACGAGCTTCTGCAGCTTCCTCCGAAAGTTGACCAATAGGCACTAGAGAATTTTCTATAACTTTTCCACCATGTACCAAAATTTTATGCATGGTAGGAGTCATAGAATGCCAACCATATAACTCTACATACAGTTTTGCTGTCTCCATGGCGTATTCATCAAATTTCGGGACATCTATTTTGTGACCGCTTGATATGGCTTCCAAAATAACTTTAATTCTATAAATAAAATTAAAGTCTATTCCCGTTATTTCAGCAGCCAGATGTGGGTTTTCAAAAAATCTTCTACTAGTATTGCCGTCATTTGTGTTACCAAAATTACATTTTGGCATATCTACCAAGATACCTACTTCTTCTCTGAATCTTTGCTGAATCTCTTTTTTTCTTTGTTGTTCTAGCATCTTTTCTGCTTTGGTTCTTTTTTCACGGTATTTCCCAACGGGCAATTTATAAGCTAAATGTAAAATACTCTCGAATAATCGAATTCTGGCATGTAAAGTTGATAGGCCAAATTCAAGCGATTCTGGGTGAATTTCGTTTTTTTTACTTAAGTCATTAAAGTTTTTTGAAGTGGCTCCGCATATGTAGCATCTACTCGTTGATTTGGTGTCAGTCGCCGCATTGCAAACTTTGCCGTCCACCATGGTCATTTTAAGACTGTGGCTAACCGAGAATTTTTGCCCATTCAGTTCCAATTCCGTGGCTTTTAGGGACTTCACACTGTCCCGAACGTAATTTATTTCATCTTTTGTAATGTCTGTAGACTCTTTTATAAATCTGAATCGTATCGGGCGGCAATATCGTGGTGAAGAAGGAGTCGGGTTTTGCCAAACCATTTTTGTTTTGTCTTCGCCGCAAACAATTTGTAGAGGCACGAATGAGCTCAAAAATATATTTGCATCCGAGTCGGCGTCATTCATTAACTTTTGTTTGTATTGAGCTTGTTGTGAACCATCACAACCCCATTTGCAGATAATCTGCAAGGAATTTCTCTCAGTTTCTGTAAGAGTCATTAGTACTTCTTCGAGGAAAATTGATAATCGCGTGACGGTGTGATCTAACAAAGATTGTAGATCACTTTCAGCACAGGAAGCGGTCACTCGTAGCGTCTCTTTGGGTGGGTAACATTCCTGTTTAGCCTTCAACACTAATTCGTAGCACGGGTAAAAGCTTCTGTTGGTTGCTCGCACAATTTCATATTGACTTCGTGTCAAATCAGCGTCCACGCACATTCGCAGCGCCTCCCGAGGCGTAAGGGGATCTTGTGCCTTTGATTTGGAATGTCTTTTTTTACATTCGTTTGCGGCTGCAGGCGAATTTGTAATATCTTTTAGGACTTGCGAGGCGTTTCTTTTTCCTTCTTTTTGTAAAATTACTTGCGCTGCGTGAACTATCACTTCTTTGCCTACAGAGGAGCGAACTTCACTGAATGTTTTGCTAGGTCGTCCTGACTTATTATGCGTTTTTATGGGCATCTCGAACGTTCCTGCTAACCATGCATCATTGCTTATAAGAAAATTTTCTAGCGTGTTGCGTGCTTTGGACCATCTCTTTTTTATTTCTGTTTTAAAATATGAAAATTTATGATTTATATACTTTTTGTCTTCGTCGGAGTCCCCGTAAGACACTAACAAATAATTTTGTAAGTATTCCAATTTGTCGTTTATTGATGGAGAGTTTTCCTCAATCATCTTATCAAAAAGATATCTGCGAGTTACTACCTCCATGCCCGAGTAACTTGATGAACCTAGAACAACGAAAAGGAATTTTAACGCAAAAGAAACAAAAAAGGAATTTTTCTCACTTTCTGCCTAATTTAATGAATTATTATTTTTCTCGCGAAGTGGTCAAAGGTGGTGGCTATTTTTTTTGTGGTTATCTGCTCAAAGAGCTATTAATTAGAAACCATAAGGAATTTAGGCTGGTATTAATAGTCCTCTGAGATCACCTACTTGAGATCGGTCTCAAGTAGGTGAACTCAGAAAACAAAAATCACCTACTTGAGACATTGGCTTATTAATAAACCTATCTTAGGCGCGAACTTGAGTCCTCGATTTGAGTAAAGAATGAACTATTTGAACGAATGATACCATTTAAAGTTCAAAATGTGGTCAAAAAGCTTAAACCCAACTCAAAAGTACTAGGCGCCCATACATTATAAAGAGACTATTCGAAAGGCACAACCTGAGTTTGACCTCCTTTTGGTCCATAAAATTGTCCATGGTCCGGTGTTATTCAGTTGTCAACTTGTCATTTCTATAATAGTCCAGGATTCCACAAACATAAAAGTGTTGTTACAAGATATAACACGAACTCTACTCCAAATAGGTACTCGATTATAATAACTAGTGGTTCACCCCGAACTGTGAACTCAGGATAACTAACTTTTTGCTAACCCCATATCCACTCTTCGTCCGATTTGGATTTGGATGTTAGAATTTTAAAAATCTTTTAATTCCATTAAGCCGCCTTTATATTTTTATGACGACACAATCATTCATACATACAAACATACAAACATACTTCGATCGCTCGTTCAATATGACGACACAATTTTGTAGCGGCACCCTGGTCTAGACAAAAAGGAACAGATCTGACTCGCTTCAGCCATTTTTATTCAGCATTGTTATTCGTTACTTTGGCAACAGAGAGCTTGATCTTGAGTGAGTAACTCAGCATATTAATAAAGCAGCGCTTACTTGAGACCGATCTCAAGTCCTCGACTTGAGTCAAGAATGAACGATTTCAACGCTTGAGTAAAGAATGTACTAGGCTACCATACATTAGAAAGAGGCTAGCCACAACCTCAGTTTGACCTTCAAAGAGGTTCGTAAGGTGAACAACTTTTTTCACGGTTTTCAGAACTGTCGAATAAAAGAAAAAACTTTTTCTACTGTCAAACATCAGTCAAACTACGAAAATAATTATTATAAAAATGTCTCGTAAATTCTTGTGATTTTCAGTATATTGAACGTTTTAGTCGGTTATGGATAATAAGTGGCGCCAGAGAAGTTATTTTCAATACGTTGGCCGAAAAATATCATGCCAGAAACTTCCAACAGAGAGCTTCAGTTCATTCGAGCTTCCGTTATTCGAGCTTCCGTTTTTCGAGCTTCAGTACCTAGCGGACCCAGTTGGATGACCTCTACAAACGAGTTGCTGACAAGACAGGTATTTATTCACTATAATTGTATAAAATATACATAGTTCACGATACAAGTTACAGATATCGTCAGTTAGGTCTTTAAAATACCCCATCATCAACGTTTTTTGCGCATTTAATATAACTTTAGAGGTTATGTTTACGTAGAGAAAGTAGTAATTTGCCAAGCGAATTTATAATAAATTATAGAGCGACTGCAAACCTAACGTTTGATCGTTGCGCACATCATTCTACTACATTAATGTTTTATTTTGATTCCAGGAAAATCAGAAAGTACCTACTGTCCGACGCATAATCGACGGAGTTAGGGCGTTATGATAGGAGGGATAAAAACCAAGGCAATTTTACAACACCAGCGTTGGTCCCGAAACCTGGAATAATGTGTGGAGAATGAACACATAAAATGAGGGGAAGAATACTCGACTCAGCGCAAATTCATGTCAGGTGTAGAAATTTTAGATGATGATTAGGAAACAATATTGTATTAATAAATATGTTACAACTCTCCCAGGCTTGTTTATTTTCCAATTAGAAAAAAAAATAGATAATTATGTAACATTAATGAAGGTCTTCCCTATTCAGATTTATCTTCAAGTATCAACTTAATTTACTGAATACCTACTACTCGTATGAATGATACCACACCCTCAAGTTTTCCCTACTATATCCGCTTTATATTTTATGCATGCCTAGTAACCTCTATGGTCCAACTGGGCTTTGAAGGCCGGCAAATTGTCTTAAAAAAACTAGGTACGAGTAAAGAGGTTTGAATTGTATGTTGTGCTGCCATCTATATGATATGTATCATACTACATGAAACTTTCTGTCACCAATCGCCTTAGAAGAGATTCCGGATGTTTATGCACGCCTAATACCTACAGACCATTGACATGACGTCATTCACGTTACAGCACTCAAATTCTATTGTACACACGACAGCACGTCAAAGTGTACACTTTTGTTGTAAAGTCGCCCGTAACGTAACCGAGTAGAGTACTAGCGTGTAAAGGTCGACGTGTTGTCGTGTGTACGTGCGTTTCACGAAATAATTCCCTTGGATTGTACAAAAATAGTCCCTATTACATCGTAAGTAAGGAAAGAGTTGAAATATACTTTCTGCCTTTTTATTAGTGTGTGGTGTAGTTTCTTACAAGATTATGGGAGCCTGCAAATAGTAGTATTTCTTTGAAATTAAAACTTTATTTTGACAACACTTCTGTATTTGACCAAGTACAAGCTCGTAGCTTCTGATTCTACCATGCCTTTATAGGTAGTATTTGAGTTTTAGATGGTGACGCGGTGGTGGCATAATGGGTAGAACAACGGACTCGGAATCGAGGGATCCTGGTTCGAGTCCCGATCAGGGCATGTACCCTACCCATGACATTAATTTATTTCAAAGTCGCATACATAACACTCCCGGACTGTGAAGGAAAACATCGTGAGGAAACCGGAGCGTCTGAGGCTATATACCAAACTAAACTCAAACTTAGTACCAGCTTATTTTTAAACCTCAGCTCTTCGGAGTTCTTTCTTGGTAATATGACTGTGGGGCTCTGAACTGCTGGAGTTTTGCAGCTCGAAGAACTCGGGCTGGTAGAAACACTTTTCTGGCTAGTCATAGCGATGTGGTAGAGGTGCCGGTCGAATGACGACGACAAATTATTTCACACCACAAGGTCCCTTTCCACGTAACTTCCGATGTCGACGATGGTCCTAAGTATATTGTTAAGCTGCAACTTCTTGCGGTAGGTTCGCTTTGGATGCGTGCTGACTAGACATCATCTTTGTATATTAATTATCAAAGAAAATAACTCCCCTTATTGCTTTGCGTAGTCGGGTGATGAAAAACACGAACTTGAGTCGGCTATCGCCTGCACTTGGAAATGACAGTCGCAAGTCTGGTCTCAAGTAGGTGAACTCACGTAAGATTGTGTCTATTAATATGCCAGCGACTCCGGTCTCAAGTAAGTGATCTTACAGCTTCTTAACATTTTATGCATGCCTAGTACTCTAAACCACGTTGTATTGAAATTGAGACGTCACGGACTGTCAAAAGATGAATGACTCACTCAATTCAGAGCTCAAGTCGGCTCTATTAATATGGCGTCGACTCAAGTAAGTCGACTCACTCAAGTAAGTCGGCTAATGTCAATGTCAATCTCAAGATCGTGACTATTAATAAGCAGACAGCTACTCAAGTTTGACATTACCCAAGGCTTGACATTTACCTCCTTGAGATCGATCTCAAGTAGGTGAACTCAGACGACTATTAATACCACCCTAACTCGGACGGTCTCGGAAGTACAACATTTTTACTATTGAAAATAAAAAAATGATAATATTTTCTATGAAAAAGGGCGATCTTTGATACGTTGTAACTGCACTAAATATTGATATTCCTTATCTTAATTTAAATTATATTTGAAGGAGCTTACCTGAATTTTCGACTTCCATCACTTTCACTTGTAACTGAATAATATCCAATGAAATATTCACTTTAGAATATCGGTTGCGCTAAGAGTGTCGAGAACGAACGCGTACAGCTTGCGCGACGATCAAGTTCCGACTACCTGTGGGGGCGCGCACGCAGTTCTAGGAACTGGGGAGGGGTGGGGTTTGGGCAGTCGGGGTGTCTATTTTTCCGGGAATCAATTAGTTTTGTTATAAGTTAACTTTGAGAAATGGACTTTTGGCCGCCTAAATCGTACAAATCGACCACTGTGCGGCCGCAGTCTCGCGCTCTGACAACAACGGACCATCACTGGGCACAATGAGAGCGGAAAATCACTATAACGCGTGCGGCGGAGGCGGGGGCAGTAACAATACGGCTTTATTGTCTACTCGTGGGTAAATGCGCGCTTAAGGATATTGCGATGGTCAAATTAAATTTTCTTTCTGAAATAATTTTCCTGCTTGGCGGCTCCCGAGTGCCGCACCGGGATTAAATTAAAAAAGAGCTGCGCGTAATTGTGGATGCATTTGTACGAGCTCCGGCGAGGGGACGCGGCGCTGCTTCGCCTAAATATACGACGGCCGCCGAAGGCTATCAGGCGACCCGGATTCAGATTAAGTCAATAGAAAAAGTAGAGCTAATAAAAAGAACCGTTTGTCCAAAAAATCTGTGCTTCTCCGCCCGCGACTATCGCGCGCCACATAATTTATACGGCAATAAAAGTTTTAAATGCGCGCCAGTCCGTCCCCCGCGCTCTGCCTCTATCCCGCAAGCGCACGATAACGTAAAGAGGCATTAAACACGTCTTATACTCCTGAGAGTACTTTTTTCGCGTGAGGAATGCTAAGTAAAGGTGGGATTGAGCATGACAAACGATCGCTTCAATGGCTCGCGAGATTTATGTAACTACACCGCCGAGCTTACAGACCTGCGGGGCGGGCGGCGCGGGGCGGGGCGGGGCGGGCGGGGGTCGCCGGACCGGGGCTGCAGCCCGGAGCAAATTGAACATAATATCCACCACTTTATAAGCAGCTACACTTGTAAGCCGCAACCGCAGACAAGACAGACACACAATAGAACAAAGAGATCGTAATCATTGACCTAGATTCTGATTAATCCGAAACCACACTATGTGCTCGTGTAGATACCTAACTAAACGGTACGTGTTACCTAGCATGGTGTCGTTACAATGTGCTATTGAATGCTTGGATCTCTCCTGTACACATTCAAATCTATTCAAATTCAAAGTATATTACGTTTCGATTCAAACTCTATATCAAACCAAGTCCAAGTATTGAAAATATTATCCTCGATTCTCTTTACAATGATTATTTTCCAAGAAAACGATCCGTAGCTAGTTTAGTCCAATAACTCTCATTATAATAATATACTTGTTTACTGCACAGTGAATAAAAATATGTGACGTTGAATGTCGTCAAAAAAATAAATGCCAAGTTTCTCCCTTTCGTCTCAGAGAGAACGGATCTCTTCCACGAATGAGACGGTCTCCCGTGTCTTCACCTTCGGTCCCTATCGAACCAATCGACACGCCATTGCGTTACAAACTTAAGCCCCAGATCATACGGATAGAAATCCCATCAGTTTGAGAGGATCTTTCTTTAGCAAGTTGCCAAACCACCCAGCGCATGTTGGCTCGTGTTGGCGAGCCAGCCCGTTGTGTGCGCGCGGCCGAGCGGCGCTGATACCGATGGAGCCCGACGGCACGGCACGGCACGGTACGGGCACGCGCCGGCTAATCCGCCGCTGATGACCCGGACCCGATATGATGGATCGCCTCTCCACACCAGGGGCCTTTAGCCTGTAACGCAATGGCGTGTCGATGGCGTCCCAGCAGAAGGACAAAACCGGGGTTTCCTCACTTTTCTCCTACAACCAGAGAATTAGAATCAGAATATTCTTTGCTGTACTACAAAAACATTAAAAGTACCGACAGCATTAATAAATCGTAATTGAAACCGTCAACTGGGAGCCCATTTTGGCACAATTGCATTACAGGCTAAGGCCCCAGTGTTATGCGCTACGATACACTACTACTTCTCATTAGGTACTTGCGAAACTAATGGTGTTCCATCACGAGGAAATCTGTAATTTTATTGATTGACCAGTTGTGGCCGAATACAGTGGAAGAGGCTCGTAATTTCTCACCAGTGTCCACCTTTGATGGTTGTCACTGGGTGCTTATTATGACTCCTCGCCTGTCCCATGTTTACTTATTTAACAACATCAAAAAGCAAAAGTAACGCTCAAACTTTCCACAAGAATAAGCGTATAGCCTATGTTGGCCGGCTATATAATTGAAATCAGTTTCTATGGAAACAAAATTGAATACTCCCGCACAGGCAGGAACAATCGGGAAAGACATTAATAAACGTGAAAGCAAGCGAAATCCTCTGAAACTATCTGTAATTGAATGGAGAGATTGTAAAAACACAGCTGTGTGTCGGCGGGAGGTGCGGCCGGCGCTTTCAATTCTTCAATTATATTACAGAGCGAGCGGGGCGGGCGGAGCCGCGCGCGGGCGCTAGCGACATGCCGCGCTATTGAAAAAGAGTGGAAAGAATTGTCTCCGTCCTGCGCCACTGAGGTTTAACCACCACTTCTGTTCCCCTGATAAATACTAAAGTAATCGGCCACGAGACTACGTACCGAGGAGAACGTACCGAGACGGGATTTATTTCGAACACACATAGGTATTCCGCCTACGAGTAGGTAGCTGTGTAACGACCTACTAATGCTGGAGAACGTAGGTAAGTAGATCCATTAAACAATAATTGAGTACCTACCAACCACGCGTGCCTAGTTGCCTACCGATGCTTAGCGAATTCATGCGTACAGTTATAACTCATGAATAACGTGTTCTCTATTTCTTCGGGTACCTAACTATTGTTTTACCTTCTATTTATTACAACCTCGGACACTCAAGCTGCCTCACATTGATTTCTATAATAGAAAGCTTTACTGTGTTGCAAAATGTATTCAACTGAGAAACATTTATACGCCGGTGATAGGATCTCAACTTCCGCTATTACCATCATACTGCCCGGAAATTGCAAATAAACGCCTCATCGCAATAAATCGCTTTATAACTTAGAGAAAAATAAACCAGCCTTTGTGGCAAAACTAATTTGCGTCTCGTTTCATTTCAACTTATAAACAGTCCGACATTTTGTAAAACAAGATCCTTACTCTCCGAACTAGCTGGAAACGGTTGATTAAATTTCAACGAGATGATCTAGCTGGGGGCGACACTCGTCAGACTATAATGTCTCGGTGTAGGATTACCACTGCGTCATTAAAGTCATGAAAGAAGCCGGACATTTGCAAATATACAGAATATTTAATGCTTTGCAAAAAAATGGTATTAAAAACTAGATACTATAGTAGAACAAATCAGAATTCATGGTTAGGGTAGCCCGATCCATCCTGATGACTAGATGTTTATAATTTTCCCGGCAAGGTACGCAAAGCAAAGCAAAAGAGGAGGATAAAAGAAAAGAATGATATAGTTCATTTCCTTCACTGAACTAGTTCACTCTTTTATTTAACAGTTCATTTATAGTTCACAGCTCATTCATAGTTCATAGTTCATTCATAGTTCATTCACAGTTCATTCACAGTTCATTCATAGTTCACAGTTCATTCATAGTTCACAGCTCATTCATAGTTCATAGCTCAGTAGTTCGTTCACGTATCTTTTGACTCACGGTAGTCCGCGAATGACAAAGGTGACAAAGCCGAGACACATCAGTTACAGAATTTTGGTCCTTAGTGTGGTAGATTTAAGAATGTTTCTTGAAGAATGAACTACGTGGACTAGAATGAATGTGATATATAAAGATTTACAGAATTTTGGTTCTTAGCGTGGTAGATTTAAAAATGTTTCTTGAGGAATGAACTACGTGGACTAGAGTGAATGTGATATGTAAAGATTGGTAGTGAATGAATGAATGAATGGTTTCATATAACGAATGCATTCAATCGAAGCATTCATTCGCGATCTACACACCTCTATAGAGTTCAGCAGCGTATCTTAAGTGTTGCTAACTGCTACGATAGGCCCGAAATTCCGGATCTCGCTTTCCAACTGTATGCGTTTGATATGTGGATTCGGCCTTCGATCGCCGATACCGTCTTCTAAATTTCCAGAAGAAGCCGAACATGCTTATCCCAACAAATTGTGTTGGTTGGTGCCCCTACCCACGAGTGGCTGGCTGGACGGGGACCGGGCAGCGCGCCAGCCAGCCTCTCTCTACGTGATTACTTTATAAACAAACAACTAAGCGACAGGAGGAACACTCGCCCAGTGGCATAAACACACTTCACGATGTACCTGCGCAATAGTTTGAACGGCTTGAGAACAGGTACGGCTCTAGGAATCAGGTCGGTAAAAAATTCAGTCCGAATATCACAAAAAATATTAATGATCGATTTTCACGTTTTTTCAAGATTAGCACAAAAAAATTCTTCACACTAGTAATTCTTCACCGTCTATCACCCATTGTAGTCCTAAAATAAAGACTTTGACCAATACTGTCGGCTGGTCGCTTTCCGCCTGAGCGTCGCGTTTCTCTGCAGCGCGTTTAATTTCGTCAAAATCTGCACCGTAGTAGCAGACGGGTGAAATGCCATTCAGATGCAAAATTTCATGCTGCGTGTTCTATGAATAAAGTTTCCTCAACCTGCCTAATCCTCATAAAATAACCTAGCCTTTTTGTGGAATCTAGACAAAGTCGTGCCAAGTCTAAGGTTCCTTACTGCGATTTATTTATTATTATAGTTAATGTTGTGAGACTTGGCCGTTGAAGGGTACACAAGCGGTTCTGGCGACAGATTGGTGCAATGGTGTCATGGAGCACCTGCGTCATGGTGCGGTTTTGTACCCTTGGGTACCCTTCAACTGCCAAGTCTCACAACATTAACTATAATAATAAATAAATCGCAGTAAGGAACCTTAGACTTGGCACGACTTTGTCTAGATTTCATTACTTTTTAGAGATAAACAAGTAGCTCCATCGAGACCTGGTTAGTTTTTTACAGAATGTTTTTGGTGGGATTTCACTTCTTTTTGTAGAAACGTGGGCATATTGATTTATTTTATTAGATTTTCTGATTTGACACAGTTTTTTAATTTGTGTAATGTTCGAGTAGAATAAAGTTAATCGTTCGACTATTTCTTCTTGTTAACTTGTAAGTACTAGTGGTTCGCCCCGAACTGTGAACTCGCGACCCCATATAAACTTAACAACCCCATATCTCGGCAACCCCTCGACCGATTTGGCTCATGTTTGAACTTAAAAATTCTTTTAATTTTATTTACCCGCCTACCAAATTTCATAACGATCCGACCAAATTTACTAAAGTTATCGTCGAACTTTCATACATACAACCATACATACATACATACAAACATACAAACGCCGGATCGTTCCAGTAGACTCGGAGAACTTCGCTCGCTCGTTCAACTACAGGGTGCACTCTAAGTCGATAGCGGAACTTTAAGTAGGCTATCTACTGATCAATACAAACAACTTGTACTAGGTGGCGACAAAAATGGAGTGAAAAAAATATCAGCTGTTCCATACAAAAGGTCGACTCAGTACTGCGCCCAATGTATGAAACTGCTGATATTTTTTTCGTTCCATTTTTTTCGCCTCCTAGTACAAGTTGTTTGTAGTGATCAGTAGTCAGCCTACTTAAAGTTCCGCTATCGACTTAGAGTGCACCCTGTAGTGGTTCGCCCCTGAAAATTTTTATGAACATTATGAACATTATGAATGTTCGTTCGACGATAACTTGAGTAAATTTAGTCGGATCTTTATGAAATTTGGCAAGCGGGTAAATGAATTTAAAAGAATTTTCAAGTACGAACATGAGCCAAATCGGTCGAGGGGTTACCGAGATATGGGTTTTATATGGGGTCGCGAGTTCACAGTTCGGGGCAAACTACTAGTATAGTTTTCCCTTTATGTGGCCATTAAACCCTAACTCTGTACCAAATTTCAGCTCTCTGTGTTTATGGGAAGTACTAGTTCTATTTTGATGATCATGAGTGAGTGAGTGAGTGTGTGTCATAAATGCGAAACTTTGCTTTCGCTTAACTTCGGAACTAAATGACCTACAGACTTGAAATTTTGGATTTTGAGTATGTGAATATAACTTACTAGATGACGAAAATTTCTGCGTTCTCGTCTTATCCAGAGGTTCTCAAATAGGGGGCTGAAAATGCGGCGAAATGGTTCCAGTAAAGGATGGTACGGCAGTGTTTGCTTCGCGCTCGACCTGGCCGTGCCCCCAGATAGTCTGGCCCCCTAGAGCCGCGCCTGCTCCAACAAGCGCTCAGTCACAGCGGCGATGCGCGGTCGTTAGCGATGCAGTCCGGTTGATCCATCACGCTCCTAAGCTTTTAATTAAAACGATCCCGCCCCTTCTCTAGCGTTTAATACGTTTTAAACCAAATAGCTTAAGGATTGTGAATCTTGTTCTATTGGGCTTAATCTTTTTGAAGTGGTTGCTAAGATGACCGTCATGCGTCATTTGAAATACAAAGTTGAACCACGTTGCTCGTGACAGAGACAGATATGTCTCAATGAGCAATTTTCGCCTTAAAAAATAAAACACATCGAATAAGGCCGTTGTTGTTCGAAAAATAAAATTAGAACTATTCTTCGCTTATGAGGGCTACCGTTTTAGTGCTCACTAGTTGGCGCCACTGTCGAGTAAGGTCACGAAGTATAGCTCTTAAAGTTAGTTATTCAGGACGTAAAAAAAAGTTTAATTACATAAAAATCATATTTATTACCTACCTTAAAACTCTACCAAATAAACCACATCAAGCAAGCCACGTACAGTTCACAAAAAAAATAGGACTAAATTTTCCAAAAGATAAAACTGTAAGCAGTGGTTTTTTTAAACGAATTTTTTTTTAAGTCCGCCTTTGAACCTCATTATCTCGAAAGCCGTTGATTTCCCAGGCATAGTTCCTTGGGAAAAATGTTTGTTACGATGAGGACGGTTGGACGGCGGTAGGTGGTTTCCCGCTTTGTTGGAGGTCTTTTAACACCCCGTATATTGTACGTTAGTATGAGACTAGAGTTTAGAGGGACACCCGTCTTACTCGACGCAGATTTGTTTCTTTATGTAGCACTAGAGGTTTTACCCCCTCTCTCTCTTTCGCTGGTAAGTTATGTAGCCGAGTAATGAACGAAACGAGTGACAAAGCTTTAGACGGAGCTCGTAAGAACAAACAACTAAAACAGATGGATAGCTTGGGCTTTATTTAGTTCTATAAAGATTTTTAAAGGGTTAAAAAATTCGCTCGGGACAGGTTTTGAGCCCGCAACCTCTTTCCGTGCAGGCGCTCTACCGAATTTTTCAACGTTATAAAAATCTTTCACGGGTTAGTGCTTTATAAAATACAAAAAGTTTATTTAGTTTTGTAACACATTGTATTAATCACCGTTTTCTACAAAACTACGTCACCTATTTTTGGTATGCTGTGTGTGACATCTCCACCCCTGACATGTCGAACTGTTTAGATCTTTCGATAGATCATTGTTAACAGGGGATATATATAACACACAAAAAAAAAAAAAAAATGCGTATTTGAAAGCGGCGGCAATAGACGTCTGGTAAACCTATTTAAAAGGTATAGTAAGGCCTTGTCTCAGAATGAGAGTTCGAGCTTAAACCTATTAGACAACTTAAAAAAAATAAGACGGTCCGACATCAATTAGTGGCTTGTGTTATATCAGTGGTGAAATATTTTTTTTTCAATCGGACCAGTTTTGAGATAGGAAATTGGTGATACGAAAACTCGATTTTGTAGATTTTCTTAAGGTTGTCCCTTTTGCTCAGTATTTTCGCACGCGAGACAGCAACAGATTTTTCAACCGATTTGTCTGTACTGCTAATACGCTCTTAAGACGATCTACAAAATAAGAAGTAGGTATCCTTTTGCCACCATACATGAAAATAAGCAAAATATTGCCTTTCCAATATTTCGACTTCAAAGAAAAATATTTCTTTGGTAGAGCACCGCTTCTGTGTTGATATTAAAATTCCATAGACATAAGTATAAGTTTACCGGAGATGCGATACAAAAACCGTAAGACTTTTTTATATTATAGGAAAAATATGTCTAGCAACCACGCACTCAAGAAATATCTTTTCAAGAGTCTATGCTGAAATAGAATAAAATAATGAAGTATCAAGCTGGCTTTAAATAGTTAAACCAATACTAATGCCACTTTACTAATGTAAGGTAGGTAGAATGCACATTAAATTAAAGTCAATCTATCTATACTTATAATAAAACTCTAGCGAAGTCAATTCTGTACATTGAATATTTTTAGAAAAAAATTAGCAGGGGTTACTAAGTAAACTATACTGAATACAAAAATGCAAAAAAATTGGTCTATGTCTGTCTGTCTGTCTGTCTGTCTGTCTGTCTGTCTGTCTGTCTGTGTGTTACCTCATCACGCGAATACCGCTGAATAGTTTTCAGTCAAATTTAGGACCATGATAATTTCTGGTTCTGGGCATAATCTAGGCTATCTGATGTTCAGAATACATTGCGGGTTACAATTTTAACTTCGTTTTTTGTAAAAAATATTCATAATTTTGATATAGCTTCTTTGGAAGATATGTTAATAACGTGATACTGAACACAATACAGAAAAAAAAACAGAATAAATAAAAAAAGTCTGACTTGGAACCTCATTATCTCGGAAACCGTTGATTTCCTAGGCATAGTTCCTTGGGCAAAAATGTTTGATGCACGCACAGAAGTCATATTGCGCAAGCGTAGGTATAAGTTTATGTTACTTAAGCTTGAAGTGCCGATGTTTAGAATACATTGCGTGTTCCAATTTGAACATAGTTTTTTGTAAGAAATATTCATAATTTTGATATGGCTTCTTGAGAAGATATGTTAAGAACTAGAAACTTAATACATTTCTGCATACAAAGTTTTGAAAAGTCGGACTTTGAACCTCATTATCTCGGAAACCGTTGATTTCCCAGGCATAGTTCCTTGAGCAAAAATGTTCATTATGATGAGGACAATACGTGGTTTCCCGCTTTGTTGGCGGTCTCTTTACACCCTGTATGTGGTCTCCCACTTTGTTGGCGGTCTTTTAACACCGCTCGGTATTCAATACAAGCACTCGCCGCAAACAATAATTTTGCATTCTTGCATAACAAATAACTATTATTTACCGTTGAGCGGGATAGACAGAGTTATTAGCCGTATGCTTTGCTTGCTGGCTTAGCATGAGAATGAGTAAGACCTTATCTATGGGCTTAAAACTTTATCTATCCCACTCTACGTCGAGGGAGATACATATAAACCCCTTTACTTCCTAAGCAATTCTTATGCTAAGCTTCCTGGTATCTTATCACGGGCGATACCTTAATGTAAACAATACATATTTATAATTAAATTTATAAATGTATTATTTAGATTAGGGTTTTTATTCAATTTTATTATATTGCTTTCTTTTGAGCCCTGCTACCGCAAGTTAAGAAATAATAACTATTAAATTAAAATACCCCCGACATTTTAGCTTCAAATAAGCATATTTAATAAATAGGTAGCTGAACCAATTTTGACAAAACATAACTAAGAACATTCGCTAGAAAACCTCCTTTCAAATAAAAAAAAAACCTAAAGCTTCCAAATCGTTCACCCATTTAAGAGCTACGGTGCCACAGACAGACACACCCTCATAAACACATACTTAAACAGTCACACTCACAAAGCTGTCAAACTTATAACACCCCTCTTTTTTGGTCAGGGTTAAAAAAACCTTCCTTTTGAGTTTTCCTCCACAGTCGAATTTAAATTAAATATCAAATGTGTAAAAACGCATACGAAGTCGCGGGCACAACTAGTCTGAATATAAAACAAGTCTCAAACAAGTCCCTCTGTGAAGTAGTAAGAGTGCTCCGGGAGCGTGTGTTATCTCTATTATTGTCATAAAGGAGCACGCTCACTTGTCGCGAACTTCACCGGGGGTAAGGCGAGGGTGGCGGTGTGTGCGGGGAGGGGGTGTACCGAATTAATTTACGTGTATTATACAAACAAAAGCGGCGATAAGGGCGAGCCGTTATTTACAAACTTCAGACAACTTTGGACGTTTGACAACGCGTGCCCCTGAATGCTGTATGGAATGGACAAATATGATGCTTCGAATAAACCTTTTGAATAAATTAATGTCACTAACTGTACAACTGGAAATGACCGGGTCTTACGTTGAAAAAAAAAATACTATTATTGGTTTGGACCTTTGAAAATATTTCTCTGTTCAAATCGAGTTTGAGAAAAAACTTTTCTTTCGCGTTTGCATTTGCAAACTATCCGATGCCTATGACTGGGTGAACGAGAAAAAGTAAACAGATGAAGCCAACTGAACTGTTACATACTGAAAACGTATTTTTAAACAAACAGTACGTATGCCTTAACAAAAACAAGATCAAAAACACAGCCTAATTCAGATCTCCTTGGGTTAAATAATATAACATTGTGATTGTTGTAACTGACCAAAAAAGATAGGACCCAAAGTAAATAGAGGCCTCGTTTCTACAAACTGACAGCTGCCCGCCGCCGGCTAATGAGCGCAAGTCGCTTACCGCCGGCCGCTCGCCGCTCGCCGCTCGCCGCTCGCCGCTCGCCGCTCGCCGCTCGCCGCTCGGCGCTCGGCGCCAGCCATCTCGCGACTTACCGCTCATTATTGACAACGCCTCCCAACTAAGCTTTTCTGTATTGTGACTAAGCGCTGCTCATAGCAGTATCAAATTTGACGGCAAGCACGTAATCATGTTTCAAGTGTAATTCCCGAGTCAATAATATAAAGTTGCGCACACAAACAGATCGGGCCTAATCACGCGCCGACGCAACTCGATTATAAGGGTCACGCCTCACTAACCGCGTTACTGTTGCCTCGCTAAGTATGCACACGGCCTAATTGCCGCGTACATTCGGCCCCAGCTCGTTAGTGTTGTTTTAAATCTAATTGCTTAATGTGTGCACTATGTTTAGCCTCCTCCCGCAGCCTCGAGGATAATCAGCGCTGTGATTGTATGTGACCTCAATCCCTCAAGTCTATTTCATTACCACAGGCGCAGAATGCCTAAATCAGTCAAAAAACTAAATCATTATTGTGTGTGGCACTTCAGCCATCCAGCAGAATCAATCTTTTATCTTATTCATTAGTCTGGAAGTCAATCAAACTCATTGTTTTAGTATCTGAATCTTTAAGCTTCTTAGGGATTTCTATGAATAATAAAGACCCTGGATTTTTTGCTCTCGCTGAGGTTCAATAGTTAATAGGCACGCACAACCTTCCATTCTGAGGACTAGCCGGGACCCGGCGGCGGTTCGAGAAAAAAAATCTTTACAAAACGTATACATTTAGTGAAAGAAGATCCAATTGAATCGAATTAGGCCATTCTGGGGCAGAGTCTTTTTTATCTGTGTTCTAACGCGCTCGCGAGACGAATACGAAATGGCTCGTTAATAAAGGAGGGCTCAACCCTGCCTCGCGCTCGCCCACAGTCCGCAGTCCCCACAATCTGCTGAAAGAGAACCCGTCGTCGGTTGACACTCGAAAGCGACTGTGGTAAGCTGGGGCCTTAGCTTGTAACACAATGGCGTGTCGATGGCGTCTCAGTAGAAGGACACAACCGGGGTTTCCTCGTTTTTCTAATGCAACCAGCGAACTAAGTAATCCTCTAGAATTAGGATCAGAATATTCTTTGCTGTACTAACCACTTACGCGTACGCGAGCAAAATACCCTAGACCACTAAATTGACCTTGCGCAAAACAATAAAAGGACCGACAGCATTAATAAATCGTAATTGAATCCGTCTACTGGGAGCCCATTTTGGCACCATACTGTTACAGACTAAGGCCCCTGTTTAACGACTCTACAAACTTGTTTCATCTCGTGTGAACTGCGAGTGTTGCAGCGTAATGGGGATACAAACAGCGACACTCGCGCTGAGCCGCCTCACTTCAACGGGCCAAGAGCAAGGAAACTGTAGTCCCTTTCCCACGGGCAGCGGCCCCACTGTACGCGGGTAAACACGGACAAATTAGCGAACGACTCCGTTAGGGGCAGATTGGTTTCCAGAAGATATTCCTAATCAAATGTATCAACCCTTAATGAGACGTTTCACCCCCGCGCCCCCGCGCCCTCAAGACGAGCGTTAATCTGTTTAGCGAAAAGTTCATCAGCACACGAGTGAAACGGTTTAAAGTAAATTAGCATGTGAACAGCGCTGTCGGCGGCTTAATAGAATGGAAACTCATTTATTCAACTCTATTACCTAGTCGGCGCTGAGCGATTTTTGTTGGAGAGAAATTCGTCGAGGCTTGTCTGCTATGGACAATGCGAAGGCTGAACTTATTTTATTTGAGAGTATTTGAAACAAATTGTTACATTTTCTTTATTGAATGATGCAACAGAATTAGAAAAAATAAGAACCACGAAAAAGGGAAAAAGACCTATACCCAACAGTGGGCAGAGGTGGGCTGACGTTGAAATACATCGAAACCATAATGCATAATCACGTCTTATTCCCCAAAGCCTTGTTGTCTGCCAACTATAAAATAATAAAAGAAACTACTGAACTCATTGAATTAACAGACCAAACCGTCAGTCGACTTAAATAAATAGCTCTTTCATTCGTATTTGCCCATAAAAAAAGCAGTAAAAATGACGGCAGTTTTCAAAACTATCTCGCAGCCCATTCACTGCTAAACAAAGTTTGCGGCGTGGAGGAGGTGGCTATAAATCATAGGTAGGTGTTTTGGGTTTTTATATGTATGAAAATTGCAGGATTCACCGGTTTTTTCTAAAATTCTGTGTTGAATGGGAAATTAGATAAGATTTTTTTTAAAATAACAAGTACTTAGTGCTTACATGTCTCTCTCTAGCCGCTAGGCTAGACTATCTAGGAGGTGGAAATAAATCATCGTCGAAACCGTACTAGCAAATCCAGTTGTTGAACTAGCGACGTGATAGCAAGCCCACTCACACACTCATGCACGCAGTTTGCAGATGTATCACAAATTAGCTCCGAAACTTGAAGCCTTCGCTAAGTTTTATAATTAGAGCGGATCCGAGTATCGAGACGATCTCTACCCAAAAAGCAAAGTTTAACTTTTCCACTAAAAGTGATTGAAACCTCCTTTCGAAGGCATTCAATATTCTACCTTTGTTCTTCGCCGAGTTACATAATAAAATTACCGCGCCCGGACCTTTATTATAAAAGCGATCCTCAATCAGGAGGCTCCGTGATTAATTGATATTGATAGCCGCGGAGGTACTCCCACTCATTTACATTCTTTTCAGCAGCCTTTTTTCCGTCGAAAAGATAAATAAGGGGACCTTAAATTGTGCTCTCAACTGAAGTGCGGTTGTGTTAACACAATCGTATTGTCTGGACATTTTGCTACAAAATCAGGCCTGAATCAGGGAAACTCACTTATTTTTATAGGATCGCCACTCGAGCAGGCGGGCGGCGGGCGGCGGCGGCGGCGGCGGCGGCGGCGGGGAGATGCTGTTTATTTTCTTCCAGCGCCGCGGGCTACGCTTGATGAATGCGGGGCATAATCACTGATTACTCGACTCATAATGCACTGCCCCGGGGTAATGCCCGCCATATATCTGCCGCGTCCTCCTGTCATATGGAGTTATTGTGAGGGGTAAGCACCGCGCGGCGTATTGTGACCGCGCTCCGGGCTCTCGAGGAAAACGCACCGCTTCACGTGAAATATGATTCGGAAGCGCACCCCGGCGCGCCCGCACTACCTTTCCTTTGTTGCGAGCGAAACTAAAAGTGTTTGTCGTCTGCGAATATCTCGTGACAAAATTACAACAGAGGCCGAGACAAATGGTGGATATCCGAGGAAAAAACTATTACGAAGAAGGCAGAAATACCGTACAAAGATAAACGTTGTAGAGCGTCGTCGTGACCAGAGTGTGACGCGCCGGACGCGCGGACGGAAGCAAAACTATCCATATCGCCTTCGCAAATATTGGATAACATTAGCGGGAGAAAGTTTCCTAATCCGGATATTGAAGAGCAACCCTATTGCCATTGTCGGCCGTGCGGAAGCTCGTCCGGGCTGAATAGTGATGCGGGGGGCGATTCCCGAGTGCCTGAGCCGGGCCATCCCGCCAGCCAGACAATACAGCTCGCAGTACATCCGCTATTGACCCGATAACGACCCTCCGATGTCTTACACACGACAATAAACATCAATGTTACATATTCCCCTCTCGAGAGGCGTGGGGAGGGAATTGACTATTCTCCTTTTCATATTATCTGAGAAACTATTTACAATATTGTCAGAGAACGTTGGCTCTAACCTGGCGTAGGTGATTCGTTGAGGTAAAACGATATTAAGGGTAGACGATAGCAAGATGGCGGGAAATTCAAAATTTTCACAGACTTTTACATTTTGTAGCTAAACTGAACTATTTTTGTTCAGCGATTTTTCGTTCGCGAGAATAAAACCGTATTCTTTTCATTATTGTAAACAACAGAACACTTCCCTCTCCAGACTACCTTTTTTATTATAGTGGCCCTTTTACCGACAGCTTAGGTCATGAAAAGGGCACACTAAGTCCAACAAACGATCGAAACCGAGTGCCGGGACCTATGTGCGGTAGGTCTTGCCGCCTTAGCTTGTGCTTCGGTACTCTGCGAGTGGCTCGTGGATGCATGTTTCCACAATTATTGTTGTTCTGTTGTAAACAACAGAACAACAATAATTCAGCCGATTATGTGTTCTGGTCTACGATGCAGTGGTACTGCCCAAAAAACTTGTCGTAGACCAGAACACATAATCGGCTGAATAAAATTATTGTTGTTCTGTTGTTTACAATAATGAAAAGAATACGGTTTTATGCTCGCGAACGAAAAATCGCTGAACAAAAATAGCTCAGTTTAGCTACAAAATGTAAAACTCTGTGAAAATTTTGAATTTCCCGCCACACTACTATCTTCCAGCCTTAAAGCTTTTGAAGCCCCGTTTCTCAGTAATATCGATTAGATGCCGACATAGACGCCTATTCCTTCTACTGCTGGCGACGACAAAGGTCACGGAACGAATTAGAGTCGCCGGTGGTACTAAATAAATAGCTACACAGAAGGTTCTTTTGATTATCAACAGTTATTTCAATTGGATTTTTCGTATCATCAGTAGAGACTGAAATTTTCCACTTTTCAATGTCAAAAAAATCATGTCATACTGTCCGGAATATCAGAGCCACCAACACAGCGATGGCTCCTACATAAACTACCGTATCCCACAAAATGCCGATTTTCATGTTTTTCGTTTTTTGTCATAAGATGATTATTTCGCATCTATCCCAAAAACAAAAACTTAATAATATTAAAAAATGAAGATTTTTTCAGACGTAAATAATCGTATGTTGATCACGGGCGCGCCGTAAACTATCGTATTGACCACTTGCGGTAGTTTACGTGGGACACATTGCATGCTACGCCTATCGTAAGTATATCTTACCATTCTCTACGTGGGAAGTACGTAGATCTGAGCCTGTGTTTTGTTATGAGGCATGTTCTTACTAAACATGTTAAGTATTCAGTTTTGTTAGTTTTACTGCGTTTTCTATCAATCTTGTTCAAAACTGTAGTATGTAACACATACGATTACGTACGTTGATTTTTCGAGGTGGTATGCTATAGTATGTTACACATACCATTTTGTACGACGTCGATAAAAAGTGATGTTGTATCGTATGTAACACGTACGATTATTATTTGGATTATATGAACCTGTATAGCTACCACGAGTGCGAAAAAGCTGTGCCGGACGTCCGCCAGACGTCTGTCATGTATCCTAATACTATAGTAGTAAGGTTGTTTATGCAACTTGTCACTTTCAGTGACATTGACAGTAAGCACTCGTGGTACCAGTACTGTTAACTATTGTATGTGTCACTTAGATTTATTTACGTTGCAATATTAGGCTGAGCTTATGACAATATCTTACAGATACGATAGTTTGTATGGAAGTCGAACAAAAAAATAGATCGTTTATTCATATAATTCAAATTGTTTTTACCACTTAAAGCAGATTTGATTAATATTAATGTCTTTTATATGTTAGAAAAATATTTTTAATTCAAAACCATCACTGAAATTTACTACTCATCGACTACTTACGGATGGAACAAACTAAAAATCAAAACAAAACCATATCATAAAAGTTTCCGCTTTGTTTATCGTATGGTGGAAAACTAATATAGGTACTTACTTCTAATGGAAAATTACACACTTCTGTTTGGGACCTTCATGAAGATAATCTACCCCTGCAAGATAATCTTAAATACTTTCACTGGAGTTATTTTTAACAAGAATTTGAAATTAAACATAGATGTGGGTTCTTACAGACTGACTAACCGTTTTTGCATGCATGCTTGAGATACGCTTTGGTTGACGATGAAATTTCAGTTACCCGAGTTTTAAATATCCGAGACTAACTCGGCGTAGGCAAACAACCTTCCTTGAGGTAGGATTAATCAATACCAATAGAAGCTGAACACCAAACACATAAAGGTAACAAGAAATTCATTTATAAAATATTTTGTTTACTGAAGATACAAACACTCTCCACAAAGGAGCTTCAAAACAAAGATCAAGAGATCCTCATTTGGTCCATCAAATACTCGTAAACTTTGATCCTAAGGATTTAAAAAAGCTCAAACTTGGGGTAGGTTTGCAACAGACTTTTAGACTGAAAATCTGTTCATAGCCTGTAAGTTAATACATTTAAATATTAAAATCATTGATAAATCTGTATTTATTCTGAACAAATTCTTTTGGCCAGTTTGATGGACACAAGACTTGTTGAGAACTGTTTCTGTATGCTTGACAAGCTCAGCCGTCACCATGAATTTCATTTGGTCTAGTTCCTAGACACGCAGTGTTCATGTGCATGGTACTACCGAGAAGATGTTAATGGAGCAGTGGCCTATAGATAAACAGTATATGAATTCTTCTATGAACAAAATAGTAAGCCAAACTGAAACTCCGATCTGCGTGATGTATTGCATATTCCAAAACTTTCATTGGTGCGTAAGGTACAGGTTTGGCTTGGCTTCTTTTACTAAGTCTGTATAATAATAAGTGAAGTTTCTGACTTATCTTTGGATCACAACGTAACCAACAACCACCACAACCAAATAGTATATGCTATCTGTCAATCTATGCCAGAGAAAATACACGTCTGAGTCTGAGTGACTGCTGCAGTCTTCTTGGGATAACTATCATGGACTCCTAAGCTTGAATAAAGTTTAGCTCTTAGCCTTTTTTATGTCCTGAGTAAGAATAGGAAAATGGCTGATACAAGTTAACCAGAAACCCGACACTGAAGAATAACTATGGGACGACATCATCCTAAATTAATATTTGCCAGGGTGGTAAACCATATAAAAGTAGCACAAAGGTCTATGAAGCGAGACATGCTAGGCCTCAGACTCGTTGATCGAGTACCGAATGCCGTCATCCGACGTCGAGCGAAGGTTGACGATATCGGCGATCGAATCTCGAGTCTCAAGTGGAAATGAGCAGGACCCCTGGCGAGGAGGGAAGATGGCCGGTGGACAAAGGCAGTGACAGAGTGGCGGCCGAGAACTGGACGACGATCAGTCGGAAGACCAGCAGCCCGATTGTTGGACGACATTGTCTGAGCGGCGGAGGGGCCATGGATGCGGATGGTTAGGGACCGTGAGAGGTGGCGCAAGGGGAAAAAGGCCTATACCCAACAGTGATCAGAGGTGGGCTGTTGATGATGATGATGATAAGGGTGGTAAACTGCACTAATTTTATCCAAGTTCCCACCCCGGTGGCAGTTTCGAAGGGGACAGTTGTGAAAACAGGAAAACTATTTATACAAATCTATTGGTGGAATGGAAGTATGAAAAGTTATTTCTTAAAAATGTTTCTTTCAAATTTAGTTTTAGGTTCTACTAAACATCATGAATGAAGTAAATATTCATTATCACTTAGATATATCTCTAATCCCATTTAAAAAAAAATGTATTTCCCTATTAACTGAATTAATGTTACATACCATACTATTTTTCATATGATTTATAAAGTAAAAAACTGTAAGTGCTACATACATGTAAAATTACCTGCGGTTTATCCATGTAAAACATGGTATGTGAAACATACGATATTTTCAGTCACTTCATCCACGCCGTAAAAAATGGTAAGATTAACATACGATATTTTCTTACTGCGTTACCCCGTCGTAAATAATCGTAACAACAATATCTCCAAAAGCATTCAAAATACAGCTTTTACTTTAGCACATAAAAATCGAACCCAAAATAACCTAATTATGATAAAAAATTCAAACCAAAAGGTTTAAAATCAAAAGAACGGTTAAAGAAAACATCTTTAAATGGCTCTCCTGGAAAGTTAGCTTTTTGAACATACGGCAGTTTACGTAGGAGCCATCGTTAACCAACGTAACGAAAGTAATTAATCGCAGTGTAGAGTGAGCGGACCATCTGTTACTGTTACCTCGCGCTTGGCACAGCAGCTCCACAAAGACGCTGCCTCCTTTGAATCAACTAATGGAAAGGGCCAGTTGATTGAAGCGCCAATTGAAGAAAGGTGTAGAAAAGATTCGTGGAAGCTGCTCCACTCCGCGATCGCACGCGAGGCCGTAATCACTCGAGGAGCGGGGACTTCCGTGATGCGTCTAAGAGAAAAGATAGAGGGCGGAAGAGGTAGTGTAGAGTTATAAAAGATACATTGTACTCTAGGTAGTCAGACTAATGACGAGAATAATAATTGCTATACATAGAGTAGGTAGAGTAAAGAGACGGTCCCGGATTTGTTTTCAGAACTTAAGTAAGTAAGTAAATGTTTATTTGGGCCAAAAAACTTTGAAGGGAGTTAAAGGGGAGCTGTAGTATGGTAGCTTAAGCAAATTATTAGTTATAAGGTTTTACTGTAACACTTTAGGATTACTGCAACATAAGCGTATAACGCTGACGTAGCATCTAACTCAATGCTATAAATGTTATTACAACCGAAATATACACACACTCTCTTGTACCACCAACAACGGCGTTTCACTGACGAATCCCTGCTGCCACCCTGCTAGGTGCACCACAACCGCACCATCAATCATATACAGGGTGTTAAAAGACCGCCAACAGACCCGAAAGCCACGCATACTAGACATCAAAACAAAGTACTTTTTCGATAAATTATTGCTGGGAAATTATTTTGGTTTTTTAGGTTATAATTTTGGAAAATATTTTATCACGCAATGGATGTGTAACGCAGAGAACTCATATTGCGCAAGCGTTGATATAAACTTTTGTTACTTACGCTCGAGGTGCCGATGTTAAGAATACATTGCGGGTTGCAATTTTAACGTCGTTTTATGCAAGAAATATTCAATATTTTGATATGGTTCCTTGAGAAGAAATGTTAAGCACTTGATATTGAGTACATTTCAGCAAAAAAAAATTTTTGAAAAGTCCGACTTTGAACCTCATTATCTCGGAAACCGTTAATTTCCCAGGCATAGTTCCTTGGGCAAAAATGTTCGATATGATGAGGACAATATGTGGTTTCCCGCTTTGTTGGCGGTCTTTTAACACCCAGTATATTACTTCACTTATCATAATAAAGTAATTCCAGTCTTCAGTCGGTACATCGGCAAGATGCGGCGAAGATTTTTAGAGCGCGATAAAATTCAGTCTATAAGTATGAGACAAAGATTATTGCATTCTGTGTTGCGCGTTGTCAAGCTCCTAATATTTTATCGTATGTTCAAATTGGAGAAGGCCTTTGCCCAGCTAGTGGGACATGTACAAATAGTACAGACTACCTTAAAAAAATGCTTCGTATTCCGATATTGTTATTGTTACATTATCTAAAATAAAACGTCGTTGCGTGAGCCGGATCGCGTCAATAGCGATTTAGCCGCGAAGATGCTTGTTGTTCCCGCCGCTGGCTCCAAGGAGATACCTAGTAACATAATACAATATTTTCCCGCAACACTCAAGAGACTTGGTAACAGGGCAGGGCGGAGTAGGGCACAACATAGACAGTTTGTAGGAGTTGAAATTTATAAAAGGATTGCTCAGTCCATTCAGATTCTTTGGTGCGGAAACCTGGGGTCTAGACTTCATCTACTAAAACGTTTTATATCGCCGATCTTCAGGCAAATACCTAAACAAGAACTCGAAATTCACAATGCAAAGTTCTGAAACAGTTTACTTTTTTTTCTGATAGTAAACGAATTTCGTTTTTTTTTTGTGATTCATGTGCTACCCTTACGTGTATAATCGCGCGTTTGAGTTTTTCGTGTGAAGGAGTCACCACAGCACTGACTAAAACCCGCATCGAGCCTTTTATAAAAACAGTGAAAGTGGCGCGACCCGTTTACGCACTAGGTACGTGCCACTACATTTTCAGTCTTGAAAATGCTTCTTTTGAAGCATTGCTTAGCAATGTTCAAATCGTTAGCCATCCCATCAGATACCTAGTAAGTTGGTGCGAAGTACGAATGTCTATTTTCCTATATCTACACGAAACAGCCATTCTTGAACAGTTTCTTGAAGGCACTTAAGTCGTTCGTTCTGTATCTAACGTACACGTCACCATATGCCCTATTGCATTATATTACACAGTGCATTTGCGCCCCCCGCCCCCCGCTCCCCGCCCGGGGGCGCTGCACAATTAGTTTGAACGAGACACGACAATATTGACGGCGAACGGAAGCGATCTGTCGTCGCGCGTCTTGCAGCGACCGACGACGTGGCGTGGCGTGGCATGGCGTGGCGTGGGGGCGCCGCGATTAGACAACATCCATTAGAAGGGTGTATCAGACGTTAATTATGACAGAGCTGCTCATAACGTACGTTACAGCATGCAAAGTCACATACAAGAAATAACAACTTGACAGAGATATCAATTTAGGTTACCCACGCGCTTCCAAGGTCCAAAATTACAAAATGTGTTCCAACCTAGTTATAAGATAAAAGATCTCCAATAACTACTTACCTAGTTTTAAGATATTTCTTTTACCTACCTAGCTTTTAAGTTTTGCTGTGCCCGGCAGGGTCCATAGAGTTAAGATCATGGTTGCAATAATACTTATTGCAACCAAATGACACTTATGGTTGCAATAAAGTATTGAGTATCATTAGTTTTTTCAAGTTTTATAAAGTTACTAGCTTTTCGCCCACGACTTCGTCGGCGGTGACTAAGATAAAAGGTTGCAGCTCTATTTCCCCCCCGTCAATTTCAATCCAATCGGTCAAGCCGTTTAGTAGTTGACATACCGACAGCAGCGCCACCTACCGGGTCCTATTGTATCTTTAAATCATCCTGGAAAACATCGAAATATTTCCCGCGGTACAAAGTACCCTATGTTCATCAGTGATAATGTCGGCTTCTAAAGGAAAAATATTTTTTCAAATCGGTCCAGTAGTTTCGGAGCCTCTTCAATACAAACAAACAATCAAATCTTTCCTCTTTATAATATTAGTGTAGATATGAGCTTAGATGTCATGTCAATAAAGTATCAAGTAGCGACAAAAAGTGATCAAAAGTTTGTAAGCACGGAGTGATAGAATCCGGGGCTTTTCCAGCAGATTCGCCGCGACACAAGTTCGTAACGTGCCACTACACTCACACAACTCGTAAAGATAACGAGTTCAGCAACTCCACATTTAAAAGAGACGAAACTACTTTAGGTTGAGAGCTGGTGACCATTCGAAGTATTTTATCGTACAAGGCTAGACCTGGGAAAAATTTTTTTGGGCCGGTCGCGTTTGAATTTGAAAGGGTTGAGTCTTTTTTTTTGTCTACAAGGCTGGAAGTTTCTAGGCTGCTTATTTAGTCTCCGCTGATCACGCTTACCAACTCCTAGCCTTGTACGATAAAATACGTCGAACGGTCACCAGCTCTCAACCTATAATGTATCTGCTGAAATTAAAGTATTCGCAGATGAATGAGCGCGCGCTCGACTGCCTCAACTGCGATGTTGACAGATTATATTATACAGGGTGTTCAAAGACCGCCAACAAAGCGGGAAACCACGTACTGTTCTCATCTTATTGATGAAATTTTGTCAAAGGAACTATGCATGGGAAATCAACGGTTTCCAAGATAATAAGGTTCAATTTTTGACGTGATAACGTCTTTAAAATCGTTTTAGTCGGGTGACATGTTCAGAAACTTGTGTCACACCAAAACCTCACGAGCGCGATCGCAGGTATAACGAGAGAGAGACGGACCGATCTCCCGTCTCATCTCGAGCGCTGCCAGTCATTCCGTGAAACTTGTCACGCGGAATCCTCACGAGCGGAGGCTGGCATAGCGTTCGAGTGAGTGGACCGATCTTCCGTCTCTCTCACTCTAGCGGCATACAAACGAATGGAGATTTTCTATATCACCAATAAGACGTTATCACGTAAACATCTCGATCGTAAACCTACTTTACAAACAACCAATATTTTTTTTTGAGATTCGGTAAAATAAAACGAAGTCCTTTTTACATCTACGTATTGAGATTATTTATACAGCGTCCAGTAGCACCTTCACGCACACTAGATGGGTGAAGAGACCACTCGGCGCTGCAGTGCCTGGGACATTGTTTTAGATGGAGTAGGCTTGAGATTTCTTCCAAAAAACTATATTAAATTTGAACCCGCAATGTATTCTAAACATCGACACTTCGAGCGTATGTAGCTAAAGTTTATGCCAACGCTTGCGCAATATGACTTCCCTGCGTTACACATCCATTGCGTGATAAAATATTTTACAAAAATATAACCTTAAAAACTAAAATCATTTCCCAGAAATAATTTATCGAAAAATGACTTTGTTTTGGTGTCTAGTGTGCGTACCTTTCGGATCTGTCGGCGGTCTTTTAACACCCTGTATAAAGTACAAACAACCTTCTGTTGTTAAAATACGAGTAGGTAAATTATCACAGCTCACCTACCTTTATTCCCCGAACTACCTAAATGCATGCTATCAATCAATAAACCGAAAACCTGAATATCCTGTAGGATGAAGCATATTAATTTAAAATTACAGTACCCATCCATAATGGAAATAACTCCATTTTCATGTCGAGATTGGATTAACTTTGTCGAGTAATGAAGGCGCGTGCCTACGATATTACATTACATATGAATTTCAGTTCACTATCCACGCGTCTACCCTTCAGTTGGCAAAATGTCTGAAGCACAATTTATGTGAGTGTCTCGAATAAACCGGCGGGTCGGCCGGGCTCATAAACGGCATCAAATTGAGAAGCAAACTGGCTCGAGAATGCAATAAGAAGGGCCGTGTGTGGTCGCCTAATGTTCTCGACGATTACTTGCGGCCTGCGGACTGCGGACTGCGGGTGGCGGACTGGCGGAGATCTGCGACACGGCCTGGGATGCCCCAAGCGACGATTTATGGAGGATTAATCTTGCTCCAACATGAAATTCTTTTTAGGCCAGTGTAATAGAAAGATTGTGGATAGAGCTGATCCCTTTTTGCAATAACAACAACTAGCGGCGCGTTCTAAACCAAGATTTATGATGTTTCAGGAAGTTAAATGAATAGCACGCTCATTGCGTCGGATCGACTCCGCATCCCGTCACGCCGAACTTTGCCGGATTGATTGACGTATTTATGAGGTTCTTAATTAATTTCTCGCCGACGCTAATCCGAGGCGTATTAATATTAAGGCTCGATTTAACTAAACTGTAATTAACGCGTGATAATGTCAATCGGGTTACAATATTGTAATCTCACAGATGGCGACAACGCCCACCGACACTGTTAATATGGTAACTTACTTCACGCATCAAGTACGTATAAAAGTCGTATTAAAGGTTTATCGGATGCTGTAATCACATTCGGTGAGTAAACTTGAATGTGCCAGCTTAAAACGAATCACACGGACGACATCCACGGAGCAGGGATCCTGGAGAGGGTTATCAAGTGGCTCGGCCCTCGGCCCTCGGCCCTCGGACTCGTCCTAGATAGCTCTAACGTGGTTAGCGTTAGCGAGCGGCGGCGGAGCGCGCGAGTGGATTATCCGCTGCACTTGACGTAGAAAATGACCTTTCTTGGAGCATTAATCTGATGTCAAGTGCACTCTGCCTGCCCACTCACAGTACAGCTAGAGGACACCGCACACCCTCGCCACTGCTAAACTAAAGTTTACGATTGAAATGTCAAATATTACGCTTCAAGAGAAACTACATTTCCAACTATTTGCCTATTCATCGGTTTCTCAATTTGTGTGGCGGTTGCCAAATTAAGTTACACACAGATATCGGAATGGCTACTACTGTGCGGTCTTTGGCGGCGGGGCGGGCGGGCGGCGGCGGGGCGGGCGGAGCGGCGCGAGCCAAGTCGTGTCGCTTGTCCGGCGATCCCCGCAACTGCTACCCCGCGCTGCTCGAGACTCGTTTGTAATACACTCGGAGCGCTTACATGATTTACTGCCGGCAAATCTCACTGCGATAAAACGGCTTCTCTATTATCCGCACAGATAGAACGCGCGGCACTCCGTCTTATTTTCTGAAAAGGCTCCTTTTAAGATGACAAAGTTGCGAGGTGTTATTAGTCAAGGAGTTTTTCTTGGAGGTGTTCGCCCGGAGCGCCCAAATTGCTCGCAGCGTGTCTCCTCACCCCCCGGCCCGCCCGGTGCCCCCGCGGGGCCCCTGAGCAAGATTAATGGCGTCGCCGCTGCACACCGGAGGAATTTGTAAATTAACTCGTCACATGGCGCGTGTATGGCCCCGTGCCTCATGCCCCGTGCCAGCGCACGGCTGATTAAATTATAAAATTCCGAAGATGCATTGTGTTGTGTTAAACGAGAGCTATTTGTCACATGGCGCGTCCCGGGCACTCCGCGCGACCGGCGATTTGCATACAGAGCAGAGTGTCAGGCGACCTCGCCCCTTCTCAAGCGTCTGCGCTCGCTCGCTGCAAACAAAGATTAATTGTGTGTTCGTCAATCGAGTTATGAGGCCATCGGCGGAGTGCTCGTCGGCAGTGCGGGCACGCGCTGGGCGGGCGGCCGGCGGCCGGGCGAGGGCGGGCGGGAGCCTGTAGGCGCCGAAATCATGACTTAACACTGCCACCATGGATTAGAGGTGTTGATATTTGCTATTACAGACACATGAGAGATGATCCGGTATTGGGGTCCCGCAGTAGCACAGGCACCTACTGTCTTTGTCTGTAAATACTGTCTGTCTGATTGAACGCAGCTAAGTTACCAAACCAACTGTTCACTTTCAAGTTTGTATTCCCAATTCGTGTTCCCGCCATATGTGCAGTAGCAAGCAACCCACTATGCAGCGTTGCAATGAGCGTGTGTTGTCTGCATGCAGGCTGACTGCAGACGGGAGCGACACACGCAATATCAGCCGCGCCGAGTCGCTGTGGCCTGTGACGTACCCCTCGCCTCACGTCGTGTGTCTACAGCCGATAATACTTAATTAAGCTCCCACAGACACCCGCTACTACTCGCGAAGCGATAATGGGTAAAGTGCTTGTACTAAAGCATGAACAGTTAACCGCACTATGACTCAAATATTCAGCATTTGGAGCTTCCGCTTGCCTATTTTCAGTGATACTCGTATGGCCATGATACGAGTCAATTGCTTACCTACCCATGCGTGTTTTGCGAATATTATACCCAAGCAAATCTGCTACCGTCAGTACCTAAGCTACATTAGTGAGTTGGACTAGGTAGTGGCACGTCAAGGAATACTTAGATGCGAAACAATACGCAGGGCACTTTCCGCCTCACCGATCGCGGGAGGCAGCTCTTTTGTCAGTTAGTGTATGACGCACGAGGTGCGAGACTGCGAGCGCACTGCGCACCCTTTGTCAGGTGCTCTAGTGCGGTGTTTGTTACATAGCCGCACATTGCAGCTCGCTTTGAAGAGTTGTAGCTTTGAGATGCGGCGTGCGTGACGCGGCCCCGAGGGGAGAACCTCGCTGAATTTATAATGCTTAGAAATGTACACGAAGACATCCAGCTTATGGGAGTTTAAAGGAAAAAGCTTCGTGAAGATTTCTCGGAGGAGCCGCGCACGAAAAGGGTTAAGCTCCGGGAACGGGAAAAGGTATTTCGCTGGTGGGTTCCATTTCAGTCTTTTTTAATTTTATTCTTTAGTTTTTATTTTATGTCTCGGTGTCGAGCGACTTGGTAAGGAATTATTTATACAGGGCAATAAAAAAAAACTTTTATCCCGCCACAGTACTTACATATAGAGCAAAAAAAAGGGTTTTGATCACTATCACCGGGTGCAATTACCCTGTAAAAAGAGTATTTGAAAGATAATTTGAAAGTATTAAAAAGATAATTTGTAACACCTTGTATTGTACGCGAACTATAGATGTTTGAGTAACCGCTATCAAGCCACAAGCTCCTAGCAGAGGCTGCGTCTCGTGGCTCGACCGCCCGCCGGCCCAGTGTTCGACAGCTATTAAAGATGTTCCGTTAAATCCTCGCTCCTTCCCCGCAAAGCGAGTGTAACCACGCGGTAACTGACAGTAAAAACAGGCGCGCGGTGTCTCATTAGGTTCACAAGTTAATTCGGAAATTCCACAAGTTTCAGGCGAACGCAAGGGGAGAAGCGGAGAGGGGCTGATTCAACTTTTCTCCAATAAAACGTTGGATGAGCGAGCCGCGGGTGACACGCATTCTTCCCCGCGGTGGGAACTGGGAACTGGCGGAACTTTCTTGTTACCTTGCAGCCATCAATAAATTCCGCCATCGCCGCAGCTCCCGGAAGCTCTCCAATAATAATAATTACAATATTGATTGAGGCAAACAAGCCGCACTTAAGGTTGAGTTACGCCGTTAATAATAATTAAAAGTAACATTAAGGATTAAACTTGGTGATGTAAATTATGAAATTTGTCAATAAATGATCGAGTAACAAAAGAAACAGTTTAGGTACTGTAATACCCCCAAGAAAAATCTCTGGAAGCCCTGGAAAGTCGAGAAAATATTTTGTGTGTAGGTAGTAAAATGTATCTAAGTGGAACAGCTGATATTATTTTCGCTATTTCAGGATTGAACATAAAACGGCTCCCTCGTGTACAACAGGGAGTTGCTGTTGGCACAAGCACGTTGGAGGTAGAAATTTAAACTTTTCAAAATACGTGCTAAAACATTTTTCAGCTATGTAGCAATTTACGCTGGTGCCCTACATAGAGGGAGACCTCTAAAATGTTGTGTCGGCCCTCGCGTAGGGTTACCGCGCGTCCCGTTTGTCCGGATATATCTTGCTTATTGGGATGGATAAATACATAGATGAATCAATGTTGCGAATGCCGAATATTGCGTTACCTACGTCCAAACTTTTATGGAAGATTTAATCAATCTTTCAAAACATTTTTTTTTTTTAAATAATCATCCAACCTAAGGAAACCTACTAATATGTATTTGTCTCGACAATTTTTAGCTCTATAACGATGTCTCTACCTCTGGCACATTTTCTTGTCTCTCAGAGACATAATAGATTAATTTTTCAGTTTTATCGAAAATCTTTGCCCAGCTAGTTAGACGTGTATTGGCAACATTTTATTTATTACTAGCTGTGCCCGCGACTTTGTATGCGTTTTTACACATGTGACATTTAATTTAAATTCGACTGTGGAGGAAAACTCAAAAGGAAGGTTTTTTTTAACCCCCGACCAACAAAGAGGGGTGTCATAAGTTTGATAGCTTTGTGTGTGTGTCTGTTTATGTGTTTATGAGGGTGTGCCTGCCTGTGTGTCTGTCTGTGTGTGTGTGTGTGCCCTAATCTAAACAATAAATTTATGATAAAATATGTTTTGTTTAGATTAGGTATCGCCCGTGTAAGATACCAGGAAGCTTAGCATAAGAATTGCCTGGGAAGTATGGGGGTTTATTATGTATCTCCCTCGACGTAGAGTGGGATAGATAAAGTTATAAGCCCATAGATAAGGTCTTACCCATTCTCATGCTAAGCCAGCAAGCAAAGTATAAGGTTGGGTTAGAGCGTATCTACCGCAAATAACTCTGTCTATTCCTCTCTACGGCAAACAAAATATATTTTTTTAATATCAAGTTGGGCTCAGTAGAGTAAATATTTAAAAAAAGTAGACATGCGCAAAACAGTGCACTTCGAAGTCATGATATATTTCATGACATTTCATACCGCGTGATATTACCTTATATCATGGCACCAAACATGACACATGACAATTCAATTCAGCACACGTCATGAAATGAAACATGACATTGCCATGAAACATGACGTGCCATGAAACATGACACGTCATGAAATGAAACATGACATGCCATGAAACATGACACGTCATATTTCAGCACACTTTCATTGCAGTACACTTATTCATTTCATTACACCAGATGACATGAAACATGACACATGGTATTTCAGCACACTTTCATTGCAGTACAGTTATTCATTTCATTACACCAGATGACATGAAACATGACACGTCATGAAATATGACAATTCAGCGCACGTCCTGAAATAAAATGATTGTTGTAAAGTCGCCCGTAACGTAACCGAGTAGAGTGCTAGCGTGTAAGGGTCGACGTGCTGTCGTATGTATAAATTATTGTATATACGATAAAGTTGATTTCCCTTCATACTGCAACCCAAGTTGGATAATTGAACGAGCGAGCGAAGCGAGCGAAGTTCTCCGAGTCTACTGGAACAATCCGGCGTTTGTATGTATGTATGTATATATGTATGTATGTATGTATGAATGTTCGTTCGACGATAACTTGAGTAAATTTAGTCGGATCGTCACGAAATTTGGTAGGCAGGTAAATAAGGTATAGAGAATTTTTAAGTTCGAACATGAGCCAAATCGGTCGAGGGGTTGCTGAGATATGGGGTCGCGAGTTCAAAGTTCGGGGCGAACCACTAGTTTATTGAACGAGCGAGCGAAGCGAGCGAAGTTTTCCGAGTCTACTGGAACAATCCGGCGTTTGTATGTATGTATGTATGTATGTTTGTATGTATGAATGTTCGTTCGACGATAACTTGAGTAAATTTGGTCGGATCGTTATGAAATTTAGTAGGCGGGTAAATTAAAATAAAATAATTTTTAAGTTCAAACATGAGACCAATCGGTCGAGGGGTTGCCTAGATATGGGGGTGTTAAGTTTATATGGGGTCGCGAGTTCACAGTTCGGGGCAAACCACTAGTTAGTTATACTGCATGAAATGTAGAAAGAAAGAAAGGGTTGTTCCAGGCTTAGGACTGGCAATATTCATGGATATTTTTTAAGGGTAGACGATAGCAGCGTGGCGGGAAATTCAATTTTTTTACAGTTTTTTTACATTTACACAGTGTAGTTGAGTGAGATACTATACAAATCGGAGAAACTGACTAACAGATTGACAGTATTCTTTGTGAATTTTGCACTCGTTATATTTTAAATAGTTTTCTATACAATTATTTTATACGACATTACGATAAAACGGGTGTACACACGACAGCACCAGCATGTCGACCTTTACAAGTTTACACGCTAGCACTCTACTCAGTTACGTTACGGGCGACTTTACAACAAAAGCGTACAGTCTGACGTGCTGTCGTGTGTACAATCAATGAAAAATAATCTCAATCCGTATTGTTCTCAATAATTTTTTTGCATCTTTGTGAACTGTCTTTTTAACACATTTTGTTTCGGCATTCTTACTGGGACGAAACCAAAAAACGATGTGCGTGACTGTATCTAGAAGGTAGAGCGACTGATCTACCAATCACGGGCCGGCGCTCGCCGGCGATCGCTGCCCCTCCGTCTCCCCGTCCCCCCTCCAGGGTGACCATTTAGGCATTTGGAATTGTCACCATTTAGGCTACCTCAGGGAGTCAAATGGCGGCCATAAAATCCGATCGGCTACCAGTAGCCATTTAGGCTACCTAAAAATTGGGAACGGGCGATTTAGGCTATCTCAGGAATAGTACGCATTTATTTCGGCGATTTATTTTGATTGATTATTCCCTAAAATGTTTGTTAACGAAACATGATGCGCACGTGGAACGGAGGATTCTCCCGCCGATTGTGACTATTTGTGACGGTTAACTTTTGCTAAGTTAATTGAACGAGCGAGCGAAGCGAGCGAAGTTCTCCGAGTCTACTGGAACATGATGAAATCAGGATCAGGATCGTGATGAAATTTGGTAGGCAGGTAAATGAGGCAAAGAGAATTTTTAAGTTCGAACATGAGCCAAATCGGTCGAAGGGTTACTGAGATATGGGGTCGCGAGTTCATAGTTCGGGGCGAACCACTAGTATTTTAGTTTCCGAGACTACAATAAAGCAAAACTAATGCATTGAATAAAAACTTCATTTTTATTTTTTCTCTGTCTGTTTTTAAGTTTCTTCTTTATTTTGGGCTAAATTTGGGCTTCTAGGCTCAAAAAGATAGGCGAATTAGGCTAAGTAGACGAGAAAAAAAATTAGGCGATTTAGGCTACTCGAAAGACAAAATTAGGCGAATCGAGTTAGCTAAAATCTGGTCACCCTGCCCCCCTCACGTACCCCGCCAAACAGACTCAACAGAAAGTTACTTCAAGGTCAGCGCTCATAACTCGTGACATATTATTATTTTGGAGCAAGGATTTGAACCGCCTCAAAAAGTTAAAAATAAGCCTTATTATATTAACAATTAGGTTTTAATTCGCCCGTGCAACGGCGTCAGTCCGCCGGCCGCCCACCACTTCTCACACTCATCGTGCGAGAGAGGCAGAGCAACAACAACACACTCACTACCACGCCAGATAATCTCCATAGCTCCTTATAAGGCGCGTGTGCAGCCGCTCGCACCACATACACACAGCCACAGTCCGTCCCGTGTAGTGTAAGCAAGCAGACGCCACCCACACACATAGCCGAATTGATCCTCAAAATATTGCAACGCTTAACGGTTGCCCCAATAATAACATTAACTAGTGGTTCGCCCCGAACTATGAACTCGCGCGACCCCATATCTCAGTAACCCCTCGACCGATTTGGCTCATTTACCCGCTTACCAAATTTCACGACGATCCGACTAAATTTACTCAAGTTATCGTCGAACGAACATTCATACATACATACAAACGCCGGATTGTTCCAGTAGACTCGGAGAACTTCGCTCGCTCGTTCAACTAACAAGGATCACAATTTTTTCATAGTATAATGCGCGTGGTATGAGAATGGGATGCGACCTTGGCTGATGGCATCTCAGCAGAAGGTCAAAACCGGGGTTTCCTCGTTTTTTCTCCTACAACCAAAGAACAAATTCTCTAGAATTCGAATCAGAATATTCTTTCCTTTACCTACTACAAAAGCATTAAATAAAAGAACAGACAGCATTAATAAATCGTAATTGAAGCTGTCAACTAGGAGCCCATTTTGGCACCATTGCGTTACAGGCTAAGGCCCCTGGTGAAATAAAATTAATAATGAACTGTACGACGTACTGCAATTAAAGTGTGCTGAAATACCATGATGTCATGTTTTATGGCTGCAATGAAGAAATACCATGATGCCATATTTCATGTCTGCAATGAAGAAATACAATGATGTCATGTTTCATATCTGCAATGAAGAAATACAATGATGTCATGTTTCATGTCTGCAATGAAGAAATACCATGATGTCATGTTTCATGTCTGCAATGAAGAAATACAATGATGTCATGTTTCATCTCTGCAATGAAGAAATACCATGATGTCATGTTTCATGTCTGCAATGAAGAGATACCATGATGTCATGTTTCATGGCATCTAGTGTAATGAAATGCTATGTGCCATGCTTTATTCTCTCGTGTAATGGGTAATATTTCATGACACCGTTGTGTAATATGTCTTTTGTAATATTACGAGCATTACCTAACATGTCTAAAAAAAAGGCACAAAAAAAATTTCAACCTCGCGTGGGTTCAAATCCAGAACATTTCGACCGCGACGCAACAGTACTACATTTCTAACATCGATACACTTTGTCCGACCTCCACCGAAAACCACTCACAATTCCCTCCAGCAAGCATCATAAGGCTGGGTTAGAGCGTATCTATGGCTCTGTCCATCCCGCTGTACGTCAAACAAAAGAGTGAGATACCTTTTAATTTAAACCCATAGATACGCTCTAACCCGGCCTTATGCTACGCTTGTAGAACTAACATTTTCCGCCAAAATAAAATAAAAACAAATGCCGATTTTTCATTTACAATATGCGCCCCAAATGCCAAACGCCCAAAAAGTCGTAGCGTGCTATTATACAGAGTTTTAAAAGACCGCCAACAAAGCGGGAGACCACGTATACGTACGTATACGTATAGTCCTCATCATAACGAACATTTTTGCCCAAGGAACTATGCCTGGGAAATCAACGGTTTCCGAGATAATAAAGTCGGACTTCAATTTTTTTTTTTTCAGAAATGTGTTCAGTATCTCGTTTTTAACATACCTTCTCAAGAAGCCATATCCAAATTATGAATATTTCTTACAAAAAACGAAGTTAAAATTGCAACCCGCAATGTATTCTAAACATCGGATAGCCTAAGTTACTCCCAGAAACGTGAGTTACGACCATGTTAAGTTTGGTTGAAAACTATTCAGCGGTGTTCGCGTTTATCGTGTTCATACAGACAGACAGACAGACAGACAGACAGACAGACAGACATAAACCGTTTTTTTTGCATTTTTGGATTCAGTATAGTTTAGTAACCCCTGCTAGTTTTTTTCTAAAAATATTCAATGTACAGAATTGACTTCGCTAGAGTTTTATTATAAGTATAGATTATTTTTTGTGAAATTAAAATGGCATGTAGCCCTGTGGGCGCGGGTCGCTCGCGGGTAGTTGTTGCAACATTGGGTCGCGCCGGGGACCGCCGCCGCGCCGTCGGCCGTCGCCCGCCGAAACATTCCACATGCGATTAACGCCTCGATTGAGCTTGCTACACACGCAGCCTGTGTCCCCTGCCAACCTGACCCACGCAGCATGTATCCCCTGCCAACCTAACCCACTCCACAACACGACAGATTACAGCTGACGACACCAAACGGCTCGCAAACCCGCCAGTCTCAAATATAGCCTAAACTACTCACGAATTCTGCCTACCATTTCCATTTCCAAATTGGACAAGTTTAGATTTAATTAATTTGGTCTAATTACGATATAACGCATTGCACCATGCACCATTGGCCTGTGAGTTTACTGCATGAGTGGGTAGGCCACTGATTAGGAGGCGAATTAAGGTGTGAAGGTAGTTGTACCATGTGAGTTATGTCTAGGACTATGACAATGTGTTGCATCCCGATCGATGAAAATCAGTTTCTCCGAAATCCTGCTCCGAAACTGATAGACAGCCCGTCTTTCTAAGACGATTTTTTCAAGTTTCTCGCGAATTCCCATCGTCATATTCCGCGCCGCTATCGCCCACATGCTCCCGATTATTCGATTCACTGATTATTATTTATTAATCCATTAAACTTTCATTATACTATTGTCAAGTTAATTAAGCGTTATTGCAATATAAAAGGCTCGAATTAACGTATCAATGCGGAGCAGCAGGACAATAATATCTCTGAAAAGCGGTAATTAGCGCAAAAATAACGGTTTCGTTTCCAGTAATGTACAGAGCAGTAATGAAATTGTGACGCTGAGATTTCATTCCACGCCACGCCACGTCGCATGATGTGCTGAATCGCATCGGACGCGATGTAGAGACACCTTACAACAGTATTTGAAATGTAATCTAGCAACAAACTCTTAAATGATGATGAGTTCGTTGCTAGATTATATTTCAGACCAAACGCCTACAGTTATGTTGCTAGATTACATTTCAAAACTGTTACCCCCTGGTACCTACACTACTAGCAAACATACCCACTTGATTACGCTTACGTTCCTTGGCTTTATTGATCCCATAGCAATATTTAGAAATAACAAAACAACCCCGTTCTAAATGCATTCCACCCTAAGGTATTGTACCTACTTACTTTTGTTTCCCATATACGTAAACAACCATTTCCATTTTCCTATTGCGTAGACGCTTTGTCCGTTTACCATTTTATCTATTAACGTAGATCGTATATAACTTTAATCCTGCTTACATTTCGCTACCTTTTTGTTGTGTAAAAGTTACAAGTTTTCCCTCAGATCCCGGAACTAAGCGATGTTTATTCCGCAATCATTAACTCCCCTAAAAGCAGAGAATGCATCGAGTGAACATTTCCGGCGGCGGCCACTTCCGACCCGAATTAACGAGGGTCAAGGTGAAACTACGCTTTTGATCGTGGCCGAAGCAGATATAACGTGAATAAATAAATAATTCTCAAAGGCACAACGACTCCAGTGGTCACTTAGCAGATCCGAGCCAGCAGGCCGATGCCCAGGGGGCCTGCCGGGCGCGGGGAGCGGCGGGAGGAGAAGGGTTCAGGGTCCAGACACATCACTTGAGCTGGAGGGTCCACTATTGGCTCCCCGGGGCGCTATTTACTTATCCTGTTTCACTAACTCGCTCCGGAATAACTGTTATTTACACTGATATGTAGAGAAAATCCACTGAACACGTCGCTAATTCGTTTATTTGTCTGCCTCTTGGGAAGAGACCGATAAATTATATTATTAAAACGTAGACGCAAATCCAGGTGAGCAAGATCCGAACCCGCGATCAAAACATATATGCGAGCAAGATCAACTTTACATCGCACATTGGCTCTGGCGAAAATTATTTTTTAAGCTTGTAACATTGTTCAGTGTCTAAGTACTTACTTCTTTCCATGTTTTAGTTACTGAAATTCTAAGAGATATCAACAAAACAACGAGAAAGTACCCAGTCATAGTTGTAAGGTGGCGAAACATCTGCCGGGGGTGTAATGAAGCCCATCAATAGAAGCAAACGACCGCCGCCGCCGGTTCGCAATCATCGGCCATTCATTTGATTGCGTAAACAATATCGTATAATGTTTTGTCATCCGCCGGGAGATCAGCCGTAAACCGCCAAATTAGGTGCCATTAACACTTGACACCGCGGCCCTTTGATAAGCGACGTAAATAAAGAGGGCCCAATATGTCAGCGCGTTGGGCGCCGCCCGCCCCGACCGCCCGCCGCCCGCCCGCCCAGCGCGCGCTATCTCGCCCGGCTTAGGGGCAATTTGCAGGCTCAAGATGAGGGTTGGATTAGCACGTGTCGGTGTCGCGCGCGCCGTAAATAACGTGGTACACCTCTGCAGTGCACATGGAGCGCACATAGAGCCGATTTTTTTAAATACCAACAACGTTTGTTCGCCTTGCATTCTAGCTAAGGACACGGCGCAATCTAAATGACTATCGATGGCATATTTTATGTTATCGCAGTTTCGCAGGTAGGTACTGAAAGAAGATGATGGTCTAATTATATCAACACTGTGTAAGAGCGTGTGCGTTTGTCATGGCGTCATTAACCGCGCGGTAGCTACGACCGCCCCGCTGCCGCCGCCGTCGACACGGGTGGTTAAAAACACAACCGTTATGGGCTGCCAGTTTTAGGGCGCCGTAAAACTTAACGAGGTATTGGGACAATAGCAGTTGTCAGCCCCCGGACGGGCTAAACGCTGATAATTTCAAGCAGTAAACGTGCTGGTGTGTTGTTCGATTTACGTTATTGTCCTGAGACACAATGTGGGTCACAGGCTAGTTGGAGGTGGCTGTGGCTGTGGACAAGATCGTAGCACTGCTACGATCTTGTCCACAGCCTTCTTCATTTGTCCCAACTAGCCTGCCAGCGGCGACGCTAGGTAACCAGGGGCCCTGGGGCAAAAAACAAATTGGGGCCCCAACTAAACTGTTCAGGTTTTATCAAGTCAAAATACAGATAGAAAATACAATTAAATACTTAAAGGGCCCGATTTTTTTAAGTTTAAATCGGAGAAATATCTATAATAATAATAATTTCAAACCACTTTATTTGTTCTAAGTAAAAAAACGCGGGCACCGCGCCCGTAGATAATTTACCTCTTTTCTAAGCCAAAATCCTAAAATTGAGTGTCCGATGGGGCCCCCTGAGCTTGAGGGCCCCCTGAGCTTGGGGGCCCTGGGACATTGCCCCTTCTTGCCCCTATGTAGCTACGCCACTGCGTAGCACATTGAGAACATCACCTTAAGAGCGCGGGTAAAGCTAAGTGAACGCACTTCAAATAAAAAATTCGCAATGTTTGAGATTGTTTGTGGAATTCACAAAAATACTATAGATTCTAGGCTATATACTTGATCAGCATGTGGGACGAAAAACTAATTGCTAAAAGTTGACTCGATAGAAAAAAATCACGAAGTTGCCTCTAGTTTTTCGATTTTTTGCCTTTGCCTAATGTATCGAGCTGCTTTATAGCCATTGTGGGATCAACAAATTCATAGGTAGGTAATTAGAAAGCGGTATTATTAAATAGAATTGACTGTAGATACTAGATTACGTAGTGTTCTCGGAAGTGTTCTCTATCTATCTATCTATCTATCTATCCCGTAATATGGATAGTAAAAATCTCAAGTGGTAAGCAAGGACACCAACTACAGGGTGCACTTTAAGTCGATAGCGGAACTTTAAGTACCTAGGCTTTCTACTGATCACTACAAACAACTTGTACTAGGTGGCGAAAAAAATGGAGCGAAAAAAATATCAGCTGTTCCATACAAAATGTCAATTCAGTATTGCGCCAAATGTATGAAACAGCTGATATTTTTTTCGCTCCATTTTTTTCGCCACCTAGTACAAGTTGTTTTTAGTGATCAGTAGACAGCCTACTTAAAGTTCCGCTATCGACTTAGAGTGCGCCCTGCAGTTTTTAACCCCAATTTCTGCCAGATACAAAATAAATATTTTGCTGATGTGCAAGTTTTTAGACAAATCGGGTCTAGGTTGAGCAGACCAGAATCTCATTGGTATACCTAGATTTTATAGACCGATATTACATTAGAGTCTGTACCTAGAGCAGAGATATACACGAAGACTCCCACTACGTAAGCACTAAACAGATCAGTAGTCTACACTACAACTCCCTCGGCTTTTCCCGTACATAATACCAAACAGATAACACAACGGTGGTTTTCCCACTGCCCCCGTGACCCACGGAAGCCATTGGTCCATCAAATCGCTAACAATTCCGGACAGTGTCGCCGTCGGCCGATACTCCGACATTAATCGAGCCCCCACCCCCCTAGCCCCGCACCACCCCCGCTGGGCTCCGGGGAGCGCTACTCGTAATGCCTCCAATAAACACACATTACACACATGATTGTAGTGTAGCTAGCATAATTGTTTCATTTATTACAACAAGCAATGTCTCTTGTTCTGGCGTAATAATCCCTCTTACGGGCGAGCCGCGTAGGCGGCACGTCTACCGGCTTTATGTAGGTGTTCCATCATAGGAGCTGGAGCAAATTGATATCGACGAGAGTCGTCGATTGAACTTGTCAGTCTTCTTCTTCCACATAATACGCAAACGTTTCAGCTCGTTCAACCGGCGTCTATAGGCACGCAAAGTGCTTTCCTGCGCCGCTTATTGCCTACGTGCCGCGTCAACAAAGGAACGATTTCAAACCCAATCCATCATTGGAGCGTTGACACAATAAACAGGCATTCAGGAGAAAACCTAATGCTGAGCACAAACAGCCGCGAGTTTCCAATAGGCTAAATAATCATGTCGCTCGCATCTCGCCGATTGAAGCCGGCGCCCGATGGGTTCCATTCACTCGCTCATTCGCTCGTTCAATCATTCACTCGGCGCGAGTGGATGCATTGCTTTTATGCAAAATTATTGAATTTGCGAATTCAAATAGCGTGAACGCGAGCGCGATGGAGATAAAATCCCATTTCCCTGAAATACACGGATGATGTTGTTTCACTGTCAGAAAAACTTGTAAATTGTACCAACGGCATAATGCACTTTTAGGTAGCATGCCTGCGCTGTGCCTACGTTAGACAAAAATACGTCCTACTTCTGTTAGTAGCAAAAAAAAAAACGCCTAGGTTTGGGAGAACACTCGACACAACATCAAATACGCACTTTACTATGTTACCTACGTTACGGGCGAGTTTACAATAAATAACGCGTTATCGACTGTGCTTCACAGATCCTTGCTACGAAAGCTTTGCCAATAAGGTTTGAATCCTAATACGAGTGTATAGCATAGGCTATATGCCCTAAAGGCCTTAACTATGGTAGTGACACGACAACGTTACCCGCCCTTTAATGACCACGGGCGTGTCGATGGCTTTACAGCAATAGAAGGACAAAACCGGAGTTCCCTCATTTTTTTCTACAACCAGCGAACTAATCCGTCAAAAGAACTGACAACATTATTAAAATAATCGTAATTGTCCACTGGGAGCCCATTGTGGCACCATGACGTTACAGACTCAGGCCCCTGGGGCCCTTGGAGCCCATTTTCCGTTTTCCCGTTTTAGTTCCTGACGCCTATAAACATATTTTGTGTTGTAATATTCCAATATTGGACAAACAAATAGACAAACGGTTCCGTTTTGCTGTGGTTTTACCCTTTAGGTATGCAGTCCACAGCTTTCTTTAAAAGAAGGCTGTGTGCAGTCCCATCATCCCATGTGGGAATCAAACCTTAGCACGCGGGCCATTTTGCCTACTCTCAACTGTCACGGTGTCACCCCACCTAACACTACTGAGGTCACAGTGCACAGTGACAGTTGAGAGTAGGCAAAATGGCCCGTGTGCTAAGCCTACAGCAAACCCAGTTGAAAAAAAAGTCGTACATTCTAGTGGATAAGACGAGAGCGACAGGGTGTCTTTATTGCAAGAGAAAACTCTCCATTTTGTAGAGACTTTTTAACGCTCATTCTCAAGTTCTCCACCAAACAAGTAAATTGGTAGAATATTGTTACAACTTTACTGGCAACACAAAACAGTGTAGAAAATTGTGGTAGAATATTGTTACAACTTTACTGGCAACACAAAACAGGGTAGATTTTATTTTGTTTTATGGCAGCACTAATAATAATATGTCAATGTCACGCATCGCTCTCCACAGTCGCTCTCGCATCCAGTGTGGCCAGATTAGGCGAATTGTCGCCATTTAGGCTACCACAGGGGGTCAAATTGCGACCATAAAATCCGATCGGATAACATTACAGTCTACCTAAAAATTTAGGCTATCTAAGGATTATCGCAAAATTGAACAATTCCTTGATTATTCCTTAAAATGCTTGTAACGAAACGTAATAACAATAATAACAAAATATTTTGCACGTGGAAAGGAGGATTCCTCCACTGATGGTGATGGTGAACTTCTGCCGAAAGTAAAAATAAACTAAAAGTTAAATTGAACAATTTTTTTAAGAAAATACAATATTTTTTTGGTGTACGTTGTTTTTTTTTAGTTTTTTCTTTATTTGGGCTGCTAGGCTGAAAAAGTTGGTTGGCAATTTATGCCACTCGGAAGTCAACATTCGGCGAATCGAGTTAGCTAACATCTGGCAACCCTCCTCGCATCTGTCAAAAAAGTAAAAATCGTCGCGAAAAGCGTGCGCGGGATGCTCGGCCGGCGTCCGTCTCGCAAAAATCTTTGTAAAAACACTGGAAATCTGCTGTTTTCAGTGAAAAAAATATATTCAACGAGTGTATAGTTAGTGCTCAAGCAGATACAATGTTGGTTCTTTTTGAAACCCCGGCGGGGTACGCTATATTCAAGGTAAGCACAACACACGTGTTGATACTAACCTAACTTTTGAAAGTAAAACATTATTTCTTTTGTCTTTTTATAAAAAAGGTACGCATCAAAATGAGTTTTTTTCGTAGTTATTATGTTCCTTTTGCATTACAAAATGTTTCACTACAATTCGAGTGCTTACCTACCAAAATATGTTTGGTGTTACACTGGCTTGTTAATGAAATTCGTATTTGTTGCAGCTGCTGGACGAGTCCAAGCTGTCTCAGATCGAGGACCTCCACCAGGAGTTCAACACGCCCGAGGGAGCCTCTGCAGTGTAAGCTATCTCATGTCATTTTCATAACAGTCAGTTGTTTACTTTTATTTAGGTCAAGTTTCATACAGTGTGGTTTTTGTTTTAGGGTCAAACTAAAGAACTTTGTGAAGTTCGAAGACACGACGGAGGCCCTGGCCGCCACCACGGCGATGATCGAGGGCAAGATCTCCAAACCGCTGAAGAAGGCGCTCAAGAAGTATGTGTGCAAGGAGCTGCAGGAACAACTGCTGGTCGGAGACGCCAAGCTCGGGTCGGCCATCAAGGACAAGTTGGAGCTGCAGTGTGTGTCCAACTCCAACGTGCAGGAGCTGATGCGCTGTATCCGCTCACAGATGGACGCGCTGCTGGCCGGCCTGCCCAAGAAGGAGATGACCGCCATGGCCCTGGGGCTCGCACATTCACTCTCACGCTACAAGCTCAAGTTCTCGCCGGACAAGATTGACACCATGATTGTACAGGCACAGTGCTTGCTCGACGACCTCGACAAGGAGCTCAATAACTATATTATGAGGTGCCGTGAGTGGTACGGGTGGCACTTCCCCGAGCTCGGCAAGATTATCACCGACAACACACTGTTTGTCAAAGTGGTCAAGCTTATCGGCACGAGGGACAATGCATCCAAGACTGACTTGTCAGACATCCTGCCCGAGGACTTGGAGGAGAAAGTGAAGGAAGCAGCTGAGATATCCATGGGCACAGAGATCTCTGATGATGACATCATGAACATACAGAACTTGTGCGATGAGATCATCTCCATTACAGACTACCGGACCCACCTCACAGACTACCTCAAGGCTAGGATGATGGCCATGGCTCCGAATCTGACAGTTTTAATTGGAGAGCACATCGGTGCCCGCCTCATAGCCCACGCAGGTTCCCTAATGAATTTGGCCAAACACCCCGCATCGACAATCCAGATCTTTGGTGCTGAAAAAGCTCTGTTCCGAGCGTTGAAGACCAAGAAAGACACTCCGAAGTACGGTCTTATCTACCACGCACAGCTGGTTGGGCAGTGTAGTACCAAGAACAAGGGCAAGATGTCGCGCATGTTGGCAGCGAAGGCCGCTCTGGCGACCCGTGTGGATGCGCTGGGTGAGGAGGTGTCGTTCGAGCTTGGTGCCGAGCACAAGGTGAAGCTGGAGAACAAGCTGCGTCTGCTGGAGGAGGGCAACCTGCGCCGGATCAGCGGCACCGGGAAGGCCAAGGCCAAGTTTGAGAAATACCATGGAAAGAGGTGAGATATTTTTTTTTCTCTGACTTAATATTGTCAGGCAACTTGTTAAAAGTTTGTTGAAGTGTGGCAGGTAAGCTGCGGTTAGCTTGTGTGAAAGTGAAACTTCTTTTTTCCTCAGACTGGACTGAGTAGGTGTATTTTTAGATCTGGGGCCTAAGTCGTAACGTGATGGTGCCAAAATGGGCTCACAGTTGATGGGTTCAATTACGATTTATTAATGCGGTCAGTCCTTTTAATGTTTTTGTAGTACAACAAAGAACATTCTGATTCTACTTCTAGAGGATTAGTTCGCTGGTTGTGGGAGAAAAACGAGGAAATCCCGGTTTTGTCTTTCTTCTGGGATGCCATCAACACGTCATTGTGTTACAGACTTAAGCTCCTGGTTTGAAGTTTGTACTTTTGTTTTGTGAATAATAATATTATGGGGTACTAAAAGCGGTGGTGGTCTAGTGGGTAGAACGGTGGACCCTGAAGCGAAAGGTCCTAGGTTCGATTCCTAGTGCAGGCATGTATCTATGAAATTGTTTAATTTCAAAGTTACATACATTTGTGAATTTGAAGTAGCAATACCGCTGAAAGTGAAGGAAAACAGCGTGAGGAAACCTGAGCGTATGAGGCATTAATAATGAATATTACCAATAAAAATGTCTATGTCTATGTCATTATACCCTCAACGCAAAAATCGCCAACCCGCATTGAGCACGCGTGGTGATTAAGCTCGTACTCTCTCTGTGAGAGAAGGCCTTTGCCCAGCTAGTGGGACAGGTACAATTGTACAGGATACATCTTACTTAAGGCCTTTGCATCTACGTAATAAGATGACTTATACAGCGTAGTAGATGGGTGAAATGACCACTCAGACCCTGCAGTGCCTGGGACATTGTTTAGATCAGGGATTCACAAAGTGGTCGATATCGGGGGTCGATATCGGTTCCCTAGGGGTCGACATAAACGAAAACTGATTTTGGGGGTCGACGAGGTCTAAAAATCGACCCCTATTAAATTAACACAATGAAGTCAACTTTACTCACTTAACCAAGTGCAAAGTTTTCCAATTGGTACCTTAGTACCTAGGTATTTTGTATCAATAGGAAAAAACGAAAGATAGGCCCCTGTTTATAATAGTCTGCTAACTTAAAGCATTGCTAATTCTCACTCTGTCTTCTTCTATTGACCTAAGTCTTAAGTCAGAATGAAGTAGCAGCTGCTTTAAGTTAGCGGACCATTATGAATAGGGGGGTTGATCTTAAAAGTAGGTAATTTGGCCATGGGGGTCTAAGGTAACAGTTCATTTTGGAAAAGGGGTCAATTGTCCAAAATAGTTTGGGGATCCCTGGTTTAGATGGAGAAGGCTTGCCCAGCACCTAAACCGTCCTGACAGCTTAGTCTGCCTAGCCCATAGGGGACGTGGGACGAGGACTGGGCGCGGTCCATGCGTCCGTGCCTTGCGTTTTGCTTTACTATGTGTCCGCGCCCCGTCTCTTTTGTATGTTTTGCATTGCGTCGCTTCTATAAAAGGGACTTCAACGGAGCATCCTCGTGTCACGCCTCCTGTGTGGCTGCGGCCTTAGATGGCACAGTGGAACTAAGTGAATGGAGTTTAATGTGTGTTTGTAGCGAGGTGATCCAGTACCCGGTGGCGGGCGACAGCACGCTGGGCAAGACGGCGGTCAAGCGCGAGCACGAGCCTGACACCGAGGATGTCAAGCCCAAGAAGATCAAACTGGAGGCCGGGGCTGAGGTGAGTCTTCAACTCAATTCAAAACATTTTTTGCGGAATATTACATTTTCGTCGATTAAAAACTAAAAACATAGATACAAATTAGATAAATTAAAACAACAATTTCTATTACAATCACAGTTAAATAGTCAGGCAGTTCATGACATTATTATTTTCAATTATTTTTTCCCAGACTGATTTTATTTGGTGAAATCTTGGTGAAATAATGAGATGATGCTCAATGGAGCGCCAGTCAACATTGCAATACAAACAAGCTGATTATGAACGAGGGGCCGATTGCAGATAATAAATCTTTTTTTTTTTTTATAAAAACAGCATTATAAATTGGATAAAACACTACCAACCTAATATTCTCCGACACAATAATTATGTACCGTTATGCAATTAATTAAAACTGCGTTGCGTTTCTCCGTATCAACACCTGCAGTAGGCTGTTAACTTTACCTGCACAGTAAAGTTAATGACATTGATTATCATTTCCGTGATGAGAAAAGAGGTTTCTTGTTGAATTGGCCCCTTGTTCTGCTGGTCTCATGAGTTTATTGTGCTAAAAGATACATACTCTGAACTTGTGGCTACTAGCATAAATTCATATCTTTTTCTTTCCATTTATTACTTTTGTTTCGGCTAAAACCAAAAGACTCGCAACATCATTATTCATTTCCCGCTGAAAAGTTCGGAAGCAACCTGTTTATAAGTAACGCGTGAATATTAAACCCGCGGCAAAAAGCGCGGGAGATATTGGGAGTCACGTCTGCGCGCGGCTTCACCCCTCCTCAGAGACTGCGACTCTAGCCGCTTTTGGAATATTTCATTCGAGATGATAAAAAACAGCAACTTTTTTTTTTGTCAAAGTGTTTCTTCCACTTGGCTTCCATTTATTTCACAAAAGTTTAGATTGCACTTGTACGATCTATACAATAATCAACGACAGGCGCGCGGCTGCGTTCGCATCTGAACGTGTCGCTGGCCATATCATTGCAATATCCCAGTTGTCACTAAACATTCTGTTAAATAATCTACAATATTAATAGATGCATAGGCATTTACGCCGACAGATCTCTCGCTCGCATATGCAAATACAGTTGTTTTTGCTATTAATCTAAAAAAAAAACAACTACGCACATTTTGTAAACACATACTTTTATTCCTCACTAAACACTCACTATTCCTAGATTTACATAAATTTGTTTTCCTACAGCAAAATGTAGGACACATTTGCTTAGTTTATTTTTTTATGTCGATAAAGTTGAATCATTCTCTTACACTCTCAACCATTAAACATTTCATAATGTGCGAGCGAGAGGACTCTCTCGATGGGCGTCAAGGGAGCTCTTAATGCCAAAACCGTCACCACCACTAATGATATGATGAAGAAAGACAAGCTAATGGGAACACGTTACCCCGCACAGGAAGCGACGACGCCAACGCCCAAAAAGAAGAAGATCAAGCAAGAAGTGAAGGAGGAACCAGAGGACCCGCAGGAACAGAACGGCGCTGGGCCCTCGTCGGAGAAGAAAAAGAAGAAGAAGAAGAAGTCTGTAAGCCTCGACGACAGCGCGCCGGCGCCCGCGCAGGACACGCCCGAGCCCAAAAGCGAGAAAAAGAAAAAAAAGAAGAGACAATCCGAACCATCAGACGACTAAAGACGCTTTATCTACCTCACCTAGGCTTAGTGGAGTGAATGGTGCGCGACTGTTGATGACGGGTGGACTTGGGTCGCCAAACATATGACGTATAACTGTGTGAAGTTCGCTCAGATGATATGGGTTCTGTGCTCCGAAACTAAAGTCTATTTCGTTGGTTTATCTCTTTCCTACAGCCAACAGTTTTTAATAGATGATCTATCCAACATCCATCGGAGTAAAGGCCCTGTGTTCAAGTCATTATGCCGCAGCTACACTCGGCTACGAAAGAGCGAGAAAGACGCCAAATTGACATTTATCGCGGTTGAATTTGACACGCTTCTCGCTCTCTCGTTGTAAGTGTGACCGCGGCGTTAGGATTCAAATAAGTATAAGAAAATCCTATATTTCATAGGCCATTTTATTGTTTATAAGAGAAAATGTTATGTTCAGTCTCGTACGAAATGTGTGATATCGCTGGTACGAGAAGTTAACAATAAACTTTTAAATATTACTCTTTTCTTTTATTAGCTTCTAACCCCTTTTTTACAGGATCAATTTTCATTAGCTAACAAGTAAATGTATTTTCGAACAACTTTTGTTAGACGATAAAGCGCAATTTTACTTTTTCGCACTAAACAAAAAAAAATGATTGGTCTCCTTTTACTTTGAAGCGGCGGCGCGGTGTAACAAATAGGAGCGGGAAAGGTGGTAGGTGTACGAAAACGCGGCGCTAAAATTGTAAAAGAGCTAACTTTAAAATAAATAAGAAACCTTCAATAAATAATAAGAGTAGCTATTCGAAAAGTCGTAAAACAAAAGTGCTACGAGATTTCGTAGCAAGGGAGCGAGCAAGACTACGCGGTACGGAGAGAAGAAATATAGGTGCTACGACGAGATAGTGGGCAAGGCTATGTGCTACGTGCCAACTGCCAATGCTAAGTGCTACGAGATTCGTAGCAACAGGCAAGGCTACGCGCTACGTCAATGCTAAGTGCTACGATATTAGTAGCAAGGGAGCAGACAAGGCTACTCGCTGCGGCAATGCTAATTGCTACGAGATTCGTAGCGAGGGAGCAGGCAAGGCTACGCGCTACGTCAATGTTAAGTGCTACGAGATTCGTAGCAAGGGAGCAGACAAGGCTACGCGCTGCGGCAATGCTTATTGCTACGAGATTCGTAGCAAGGGAGCAGGCAAAGCTACGCGCTACGGCAGTGCTAATTGCTACGAGATTTGTAGCAAGGGAGTAGGCAAGGTTACGCGCTACGGCTTCCTCTGTGTCGCTCAAGGTAGGTATCTTGGTAAGGAACGAAAATATAGCTTGATTGTACATTGTTCCACATGGTCTACATATAAGGCTGATTCTAAAGGGGTTCGTGTTGTACGATTTATACGTCTTAAACAAAGTACATAATTAGCTACGGCCACGGAGCATGCAAATTCTTCTGATCTTAACCAAAATGGAGCACGACAAAAAACGGGATAACTCAACATTAATTTGTTGAAGGGAGCATAAACAAAGCTGTATACAAGGTGTTACAAAAGTACCTAACTCTTTTTACAGGGTAATAGCACCCGGTGATAGGGACACCAAACCTAATTTTTTGTTCTCTATGACGTTCCGTTAATTTTTAAATTAATATAATGTGAACGCTGTGGCGGGAGAAAAGTATTTTTTAAATTTAAACATTTATAATAAGTTGAAAAAATTCACTCGGGTCAGGACTTGAACTTATTATAAATGTTTAAATTATTCCCTAGCACGGGTTAGTGCTTTAGAAAAAACAAAAAGAATTTTTCAATATTTTTTTTTCGTGGACTTTCACACTGTTTTAACAACTCAAAGCTATGTAAATGCACCTACACACACATTTTTTTTTTTAAATTTGAGCTAATAACAAAAACAAACAAGTAATGAAAAGTTTTAAATTTTGAGGTTATAAAATAAAAATTGATTTTTTTATCTTTTTTTTTACAGATTTGACATCCTGTTGACCAGTAGGTTACACCCTGTAAAAAGAGTTAGGTTCTTTTGTAACACCTTTTATTAGCAAAGGAAACATTTTAAAATACCTCTGTGGAAGTGAGATCCTACTTATATAAAATAAAAACTTTGCCTTTGCATCTACGTAATGAGATGATTTATTCAGCGTCCAGTGACACCTTCACTCACACTAGATGGGTGAAGAGACCACTCGGCGCTGCAGTGCCTGGGACATTGTTTTAGATGGAGTAGGCTTACCCAGCACCTATACCGAACACACTCAGTGAGTGTTCATGTTTACACTTACTGCCTCGCTAAAGTGTACCCAACGTTAGTTGAACAGTTGAACTTTGATAACACACCAAAATAATAATATTATTATGTAGGTACCAATATGTAGGTACATAAAAGAAGCAAAGAGAATTTTTAAGTCGCGAGTTCGTAGTTCGGGGCGAACCACTAGTAACGTTGATGCAAAGGCCTTAGTAGTAGTTGGGTAAGAGACATGGTCGAGGTATAGGTATGGCATTCAGTATTTAGGCGAAGTACGAATACTACCAAATGCAAATAAAACTCGTCTGTAACTTAAATCCACTCAGCCCTGACTCAGCCCGTTCGATTTGTGTCAAAACTAATCTCGTTTTTTTTTTCTCTCGGTTGTGCTTTTAGCAGCGCCGAGGTGACAATATGGCGCCGTCTCGCGAGACGAGCCGCTCGGTGGCTCATCTCTTTTGTCCTCAATTGCAAAAAGTTACTGAGCAAAGTTTCGCAATTTCAGCCATGAACTGAGCGGTCATTGTTTATTCTAGGTCAAAATTACTGAACATTCCGTTTCGATTTTTTCACGGGTTGCCCAGAATTAGACAAGGCAGATGGAAAAATGTAGAGGCCTCTGTCCAAGGACTTTCTGAATAACTTCCATGTTTACCTTCAGAGATATTGAAGGAGCGATTTCTGAGTAGGTATAAAAATTGGCAGATCATGAAAAAACCGGCCAAGGTCAAGTCGGACTGAGGGTTCAAAAAAATCTGGTTGTTCGGGTAGATCTGCGATACACTTTTTATAAGCGGTGGTGGCCTAGTGGTAGAGCATTGGACTCGTAAGCGAGAGACCCAGGTTCGATTCCCGGCGCAGGCATGTACTACCTATGACTTTGTTTCTTTTCAAAGTTACGTACATTTGTGAATTTGAAGCAGCAAAAAAAAAACTCTCCAACCGTTATGGAAAACATTGTAAGGCTTAGTTGGCTCTACACTATCCATGCAATATTGACTTAGGCCGACTAAGCTGTCAGGATGGTATAGGTGCAGGGCAAGCCTACTCCACCTAAAACAATGTTCCAGGCCCTGCAGCGTCGAGTGGTCTCTTCACCCATTTCTTCATATTTATATTATTATTATATTTTTTGTACCTATTATCGTAGCAAGTTTGATGCTTTGTGTTTTACCGTTTTTGCGATAGAGAAAAAAGATTAAAAATACGTTTGTAGAATTATATTATTTTTATGTTTTTTGGGTAATCCGCCTTAATAACACATAATCTCAAATATTCATCTAATTGTACAGCCCTTTAAAGTTAGGACGGACAGACAGACAGCGAAGGCAGAGTAATAGGGTCCCGTGTGGCACCCTTCGGGTACTTACCTAACTCTAAAAATCTGGAAATGTCACAAAAGTATATGTTTACCATATCGAACAAAAACAAATAAAAATATTGTTTACGTAGTTACCTAAATAATTTACCGAACTCTGGTAAAACTATTCCAAAAAAGTTTTCTTCACATTATGCAAAATCGATGAACCTACGTGATATTCGGACACCCCTTGGGAAAAGACATGAAGTGGGCAGTCAATCTGTTATCCGCTAAAAAAAACTGCGTAGGTAGCTTTTCTAGACTCATATTTTGCACCACCCTGTACACATTTTGGTCGCGTCGGTCCTGTCCGTTTATAGCTCGTCCAATCAGCGCGAAGGGCTCTATGCGGCCACATTTTCTCATTCGCTTCTGGCGGAGGAAATAAAAAGTGAGTTTAAGAGCCGAAGAGCCGACGATGAGTTGACCCCTCGTCCTTCGCACCGCCGCCGCTCGCCGCTTGCCCGGCACCGAGCCCCCGCTGCGAGCTTGCCCTTGCGACTACTACTCGAAAACAAAATAAATAGTTAAGTAAGTTTTCTATCTAATGATGCGTTGTTTCCAATTCCAATTTATTGGTCCCTTATCCATCTAGTGTGAGTAATGGTAACATCTGACACTGTGAAGAAAAACATGAGGGAAGTAGAGACGCTACATACCTAATTATGAATATTAACTTTTTTTTTATGTAGCCTCTATAGTGTCCCACTGCCGGGCAAAGGCCTCGACTTTTTTCTTCCACTCCTCTCTATTCTAAGCTGCCTCTTGGCACCCTGACAAAAAGGTTGTGAGGTCGTCCCGCCATCTCCGTCTCCAATAATACCTACTAAATATAAAATGCCCCCGACTGTTTAGCTTCAAATTAGCTTTTGATCAAACATATCTAAGAACACTCGCTAAAAAACTGCTTTCAAATAAAAAAAAACCTTATACAAATCGGTTTAACCGTTTAAGAGCTACGGTGCCACATATAGACACTCACACACACATAGCGGTCAATCTTATAATAACCCTCTTTTTGGGTCGGGGGTTAAAAATAATAATAAAAAAAATATATTGAGTTTAAATTGTATCGTTTCCTCGCTGCAAGGTGAAACTCGTGCTAGAGCCACTGCTGTCCTTGACTACTCGGACTTGTAACATTTTAGTGTCCTTGTTCAGGATTCCGAATCTAACGTTGACTAAAGGTTTGTGTCGGCAGATTGTGGCTTTGTTCGCTAATAGATTGAATTGTCCTCAAAACGGTTTCGAGGAACTCTTTGCTTAAAGGTAGGAATGAAGATTGCGGCAAACTTGAAAAATACTTTGAAAGTTTCTGGCCAAAAGCTAAATAATTAAACTACCAACAGTAACTTTGAATGATTCGCGATATTCACACATGATTGGGTTCGAAACGAGTTACCTTTATTCGTTTACCTAATAAACTTACCGCGATTCGACCCGTTTAGAAGCAAACTACCAATACTTGCACATTTCGAACACCATATTTTGTTTTGAGTTGTGTCGGACTGCAGAAAGTCTTAAATAATGTAGAGAAACACGAAAGTTAGTTACAAGTTGAACTGTGCACCAGCAACTCCTTAGAAGGAGTTGCAAAAAGCTGTTGCCAGTAAATGGCACAGAGCTGTGAGTCTCGCTGCGCCAACGACCCGTGGCGCTCCGCCGGCGGCGCCGGGCTGCAGGGCTCCGGCCCGGCCCCGGCGCTGCACAACTTACGTTTTTCCTTTCAGGCTCCAGACGGATAATGAGGAAACTTCGCCCGCCCGATGTCGAATGGCGAACAGGCCAATGTAACAAAAACTGCGCTGTAAGGCACGTCCTAATTGCTACTGCATTAGTCTCCTGGCTCAATGCCTTCGCTACCCATTCAAGCTTTAAGTGCTCAGGTAGATAGCAGATAGCTCTACCCACGTCTTCTATGTGAACCCATCTAATTTATCGACTCACAAAGTACTTGCCTTCTAACATTCAGAGATCCAACTACGTAATTGGTTACTATTTTAGTTATTCGGCGATTCACTCAACTCCGTGAACTCGGAAATACGTAGGAAATACTCAAAGACGTTCCTCACAACTTTGATGGTTGGTAACCACACTTGGAAACACATTGGCGGAGTTGGATCTCGATGGAACTATTAAGACATCAAGGAAAAGTAAATAGGCACACTGTAAGTATAACTACAAAGTGATACAGATACTTAGGTCCTGTTACAATAAAAACGCCACATAAAAGTTATATTATAAACACACTTAGAATTGGCCCTCGACTCCGTCTGCGCAGATTAAACCCCTTATCACACTAGCGAGTTGAAAATTATCCTAAAAAATTGCAGTCCTACCTGCGAATGACTAATTTTACATTTTACAAGTCGTTGAATCTGATACAAAATTGCTTAGGTTATGACACACACCTATGGTTATTAGTGTCTCCTGACGAAAGCCTGTCGAACGCGAGTGTACAAAATGGCGTCGAAGGCGCTTATCGCAGCGAGCTCGCTGCGCACTCGCGGCGAACTCGCTGCGCACTCGCGGCGAACTCGTTGCGAACTCGCGGCGAACTCACTCGCAAATCGCTAGTGTGATAAGGCTCTACTTAGTTTTTCTCGTTATTGATAATATCAGCGTTGGCGAAGTCGTAGGAAATGGCTTGTTTATTAAAGGTCGAGTCGTCATGAAAGGTAAGCTGGTTTTAAAGTTCGAACATAAGCCAAATTGGTCGAGGGGTTGCTGAGATATGGGGTTGTAAGTTCATATGCAATGCGCGCGCGCCTCGCGAGTTCATAGTTCGGGGCGAACCACTAGTAATATTAGTGTGATGTGATAGTTATTGCTGGTTACTTTGCTACTATACTGTGATAGTTGGCAAAAGTAGGTTGGTGGGTAGGGCAGGAAGCGTGTAAAATGTCAATAATGCAGGCCCCGTCACGCTCGAGGGCGTCGCCCGTCGCATCCCGCGGGGCGGCCGGGGGGGGGGAGGGGCAGCCCTGCTCCGCTAAGTAGTTTGTCTACCCACCGAATATTGCAGCACTCTGTGCTCGTAACAGCGAGTACTTACCTATGATGACTTTATTCCTAAGTTACCCACAGGGTTATCACGGCTCTGTTGGTCCTCTGTGCTATCCTGCCGGGTTAAGACGGCAGCCGTAAACTCGGCGTTTGCTCACGTATTTCTCTACATTTTCATACAACATCCCTACCGAAAGTGTAGACAAAACTGAGTCTACGTATGCCTTATAATATAATAATCGTTTATTTTCATAAAAGTTTTTCATATCAAAATAGGGCATGGGCAAGTTTTTCATATCAAAATAGAGCTTCCTTTTAGGTATGAAAATACCTGTATCAGTAAGCTCCGCTCTTCCGCACTTAGCATATAACAGGTACTTTAACAGTGTTTATATCTTATCCTAATTTTATGCTTATACTATATAAATTAAGCTGTTTAGGCCTCACGAATAGGCTCGGATCTGAAAAAAATGTAGAGCTATCACTGAATGTAAGTGTCGTTACACAAGCTACACGTACAGTGATAGGTTCATCCATTCTAGTATTGAACACTGTGCAGATAAATCATCCATAACAAAAATATAGGCGCATATTTTCGGTTCGGTGACCGTCCGTCCGTCAGCCGGCGAGCAGCGGTAACCCGACGCGGCGGCGACGGGCCAACGCCGATAACGAGCAATTATTTACCGGAGCTCGTTTGGAAGATGTGTCCACAATCAACGTCAGCCAGTTTCGCCCTCGCCGGACCAGTAACGAGGACTCGGGTCCGCGGACTCCAGGCGCGGATCAGGAGGGGGACTGTCTATCTTTGGGATGGGACAAGATTTTTTTTTTAAGTAGCCTCTTTATTAGTTTCCCATTTTCGGGCAAAGGCCTTCCCCACTTCAGTCCAGACTTTTTGGTCCTGGGCCACCTCAGACCACTCCGGCATGTATTTGTCGAGACCATCCCGCCAGCGTCTTAGCGGCCTACAGGTCGCGTCATGTAAAAAGAACGCTAGAAAGGCGTAGAACGCGTAGGCACTAGGACTATTGTTTTATTTTTGAACTAGCCCTATAGCTACTAGCTAGTATACTAGTGGTTCGCCCCGAACTATGAACTCGCGATCCCATATCTCAGTAACCCCTCGACCGATTTGGCTCATGTTCGAACTTAAAAATTCTCTTTCCCTCATTTACCTGCCTACCAAATTTCATGACGATCTAACTAAATTTACTCAAGTTATCGTCGAACGAACATTCATACATACATACATACATACAAACGCCGGATTGTTCCAGTAGACTCGGAGAACTTCGCTCGCTTCGCTCGCTCGTTCAACTAGCTATAGGTACTAGCTATACTAGGCACACAGCCTTTACAGACCGATAAATCGCTGCGCAGCTTGACCGGTAGCGTTCTTTTTACATGTCGCGACCTATACCGCGACTTCGATGGCAAGAATCGCCAAGGAATGGGTGCCAGGGATTCAACAATAATGCTAGCAAAAATATGTTATCTGCAAACTATTGTTCCCAACGAGTCGTACCAACAAAAAAAAACTATCAAGCATTTTCATTGTTGATGGGCCACTTCCCGTTTACGCCACCCTATGCGGTTTGTCTTGCAACTGTGTAGCTACCACGAGTGCGAAAAAGCTGTGCCGGACGTCTGTCATGTATCCTAATACTATAGTAGTAAGATTGTTTATCCAACTTATCACTTTCAGTGACTAGAATAGGGAATAAAAAAATGATATTTCTACACCCGAGAACAACGGAATACTTTTCTGACCCCCTGGTCCTGTATGACCCCCTTGATCGTCATAATAGGTCCACCTTAGTTCGTCTGCGCCCGCTGCATGTCAACACGTCACTTCTGCCCCGAATTATATGCCAAGGTCCCGCGGGGGTCGAACCCACGTCATTGTTTCACTATTGTTTCCGTCTGTCGGTACATTCTCGAGCGTCCCTGTCTGTGTCTGTGTCGTACATAATAACCACCGTGTGCCGCGTGCCGGCACGAGACAGAAATACCCAACGATACCACTCTAGCGCAGAGCGTTTGCCGAAGACGTTCCCCACACCATCTTCAGGGTTTTCCACCGATCGCGTCTTTATAAACATATTTTAACAATTTATTTAAATGGATAATTTGTATGTATTAGCAACATTATAGATATAGAACAGAGAATTTTAGTCCGCCGATAGTTTTATTTAACGATCAAAGGTACACACGGCTGAGATACATTTTCTCTGCACAGTATTTCTATTTTAGAGCCAATATGGGAGTTAAAAAAACTGGCTCTTCCATACTTCGCGTAAAGTCTAGTTGGCGAAAAGTAGTAAGTCAACGATCCGTAGAAGTTTGGAAGGAGCTTTTTCCGTTGCGCGTAGTCCTCCCCACTTCGCAATACCGGAGCCGTGAATTCTCGTGTCCATGCGGTCTTTTGTTTATTGTTCTAGTTCGCTTGTGAAACTCTCACGGCCTTTTTTGAAAATATGGATTTCAAACAAATGTCAGGAGTATGTAAGCATCGGTCAACCCCCGGCGCGGCGGCAGCGGCAGGCGGCGGCCTCATGTGAGTGTTGTGTAACCCGAGCCCGGATTCGTTTGTACAATTGTTTATTTTGATCGGTCACGCGGAGGGACACGCCAGCTCTGTGTCACGTTACAAAAACATTCCTTTTTTTCGGCAAATCGTTTAGTTTGGGCTACGTGTTTACTTACAAGTCGGTATTTACGCTATTTCTGTTCGCCCTTGCCGTATCCGCGTCGAAGCCGGGCAAAGTTGCGAAGTGAAAGTTGGAAGTATTTTTTATCCTGCCATTTGATACGGCGCGGCTGCTAAGGCGCTGAGCCCGCCCGAGTCCGCGACCCAGTTGCCAACTCGTATCGCACTGCCGACGATAACACCCCGTAAAGTACACGGCCGCCTGTTTTACCCTGTATAAAAAAAAACTTGGCGTAACTTTCCGCCGGGTGTTTATTAGTTAATCAAGTGATCGGATTACGCGGGAGAATGGCGGCCGACTGCTGATTGGACCAACTTTTGTGTTTTTGTTCTCGCACAAAGGTACAGGGTACTCGCATTACCGCGCTCGAGTAGCTACCCGAAACAACGGTAAATAACCCACGCACCGCTTAACGTAAGCACCCACATTATGTAAGTCTAAGTAGGTACTTACATTGGGTAGGTATGAGTGATGTCGATACCCGTAGACAAACACAAACACAGAGGTAATGCTACAAAAGCTGTCGCTACAAAAGAAATTGCAGAGAATCTTTCAGTAAACAAGAGTAATTCGAGGCGCACGACTTGTGTCCGTAGCGGGGGCTTTACACGCGCCGCTGGTCTTCGCTTACGTCAGATCACGAGAAACATCCCGCTAACTACTCAAGTTTGGTTTTACAGATAGTGCGCTAATTATTAAAACACCCTGGAATGTGGCCGCAATATACTACAAAATAGATGCAGATGGGTGACGTCTCAGCGGGGCGCTGCGGTGCGGACATGCCTGCTTCACCGCAGAATGTACTAACTCTGTCCTGGAATGCGCCCCCGTACGCCCGTCGAGAAGAACACACAAACTTACTGCAAACGTTATCATGTTACATGTTACACAGCAGTTTCTTCAACGAGATCGTGTGATGCTTTGTTACTTTTTACTTATAAAGTCTTTGCAGTCTCTACATTTTCAGAGAATCTTGTAATGAAACTATAAATACATTTCTTAAGATGCGTGTGAAAGGTTCTTTGTCCGTCGTCGCCGGCATTTTATATCGGAAAGCGGAACAAACAGCATCGGCCGTGTTGACGATGTGCCGACAAACACCCGCCGACTCGCCCGGGCGAAGCCTCCCGTTCGTCCTTTGTTTTAGCGGACCTAGCTTTACATTCTATTGCTTTAACTAAGAATGATACCTTTAGTGTCCGTAACAAACGACATTGCACGTGCAGTGTCCGGCTTATCGCGAGTGGATCAGCCGCTCGGGGCGCTGGGCGGGCGGCGCTCTGGGGCGGGCGGGAAATTTATGTCACTGGTTTGCGTGAGAGCAATTTATGATACTTACAAGAAGTTGCGAGCAAACACACCGCCGGTCGCTCACCTCTCGCCTGAGCCTAGTAAATGAGCAGTGGCATAGAAACGAGAAACGGCGCCGCGGCACATGATATTTTGGACAGACAATGGACCTAGCGACGAATTGTTTTGTGAAATAAAATGAAAAGTTTTAGTGTCCGAGCTCGGCTGCTTTGCATTCGCGGCGGAGGCGGGCGGCGGCGGGCGGCGGGCGCAGGCGGGCCTGACAAGCCGCCCGCCGCTATGTGCTGGTTTAATGCCATTCGCGGAGCTCCGCCGCTGTGTTTCATTATTTAAATGCTGCCTCAAAAGTGATAGTGTAGCGCAACGCGACACCGCGCGCCGCGCCCGTTATAAGCGCTAATGGTAATTTGTGAAAAGATATCAATTTTAATCCACTCCCCGCTCCCGGTAGATGAGCGCCGAGCGCCGAGCGCCGAGCGCCGAGGGCCGGGGCGGGCGCGCTAAAACATGCAGATCGCTTTACCCAAACTAGCACTCCGGCGGATAAATAACAATGTAGGGCTGCGGGATAGTGCCGCGGATCACTCTCGGATCAAAGTGGGGAAGTTTGGTGCGAGCAAGTAATAGATGTGACGCGGTGTAACTCTCTAATAGTAATCAGTCATGATTAATTTCGAGTCGGCACGTAATTTAATTAAAAGTTGTCGCTCGCTGCCACGGGCGCGGCACGCGGCAGGGTGCGGGGCGCGGGGCGCGGGGTGCGGGGTGCGGGGTGCGGGGCGCGGCAGTGCGCGGGTTCATCTCGCCGGCTCATTAGGGCACAAAACGTCTAGTTATTCGCAATTTGAGCTCACAGTCGGAATCTCTTTTAATTACTGCCGCGGGGCGCGCGGGCGGTGGCGGGGCGGCGGCGGGGCGGTCGGGGATCCGTTTAATCCGCACTCAAGGCCGCACTAATTTCCCAAACCCGTCCGCGCCATTCACTCACTGGGGCGCGTCGCGCGCGCTGAGAACGTTTCGAAAGCAATCCCGCGACGAGCTGCGACCGCTTCTCGGGGAATTGCGGAACAAAAGAGAAGAGAGGAGTATTACATTTTAAAAATGAATCTCCGAGATCCTTTTAACTTGTTGCTTGCTTATTGAACTTAGGCTTAATTTGAGTTGGAGCGCGCCGCCCACCCGAGCGCTGCCGCCCACCCGACAACGTATTGCAGGTATTTGCGGCAAAATGGAGCTCTTTAGCGTTTATTTTTACTTTGCTGCTATTTTCACTCACGTACAAGCAAATAATATACGAGATTCCTAAATAAGATGTTCTGAAGCTTCCAAACATCTCTTTGAATGACGACGTCGTGCAAATCACCCCGAGTGGCAATGATCAGTCGGCATGCAGCGACGTCAAAGAAGCGGCGCCAATGAGCAGCGAGCCGAAACTGAACGAAACGAGAAATTGTCGTGAACATTCCTCAAAATCTAAAACATAAAAGAGCCTTTGATCCGACACAACCCGCGCGGGCGGGCGCGGGGCGCGGGGTGCGGGGCGGGCGGGGGGCACGCGGGCACTTGTGAAAATATTCCAGCTGTGTGACCCGAATGTCTTAAAAGGCTGTCACAGTAGATCCGTCTCACGCTTGAGACAATATCGCTTTAATAACGGTTTATCACAAGGAGTTCCACTACTGCAGTTTGAAACATTTCCGCATCTTGTTGAGACCCCCAAAGTTCCGGGCAGGTACTCCTCATTTCAATATGAGCGCAAGTTCGCTCTCAAAGATCATCTAAATGGAGGGCCGAGGCACTAACGCGGCTTTACTGCATGTTACGAGCGGCAACTTTCGCCGAGCGCCTCTCAACTCGGGACAACTTAAGCTCGGCTTAGTAACACCTCCCAAACTCCGCTGAAACTTGCGGATTTGTCTAACATCATGATCTTGGCGGCGCATCCCAAATATCAATACGTGCTTCTGAAAGGCGGAACGACGTATTGATGTTTGGTACTTAATCCCCAACATTTATTTGATAAGTATGATAGCCACGAATCAGGGGATACCTACTTGGGTAAATATGTTTAGGGATAGGTCTTCATGTCTTTTGGTAGACGGGTAATTTTTTTTTTTTCCAATAGCCGCTTTTTTAGAAAATTTCATAAATATTTTAACTAAATAAAACTTTGAAAAAATATCCAAACCTAATAGAGAACCATTAATTATCTCAATAAAATTATAAAGTAGTGAGTACCTTAGCTCGAAAACTTATTGTTTGTAGAGGAAAATTAGTCGGTGTATTTTCCCAGTCCGAGCGGCCGCGGCGCGGGCCCAGCAGCCTGTTATCTTAGTCTTTGTACATATTTATATTTGCAAAAAGCGATACACAACATGCTGCTGCGATGGCGCAATTTTGCGCGTTTATTTTGTCGTAAATGAAGCGGCAACGCGCGCGCCGCGTGCGTCCAATGGCGCTTTATGTGCGCGACCTCTATGCGTTATTGCACTTGTTGATTTCATTGCGCGGACCATATATTTTTCTCTATGGCCTAGACTTGCTTACGCTTTGTTTTTTTATTGCTATTACGTATACAGCCGGTATTATAGGTAGTGCTTTCACGTACTCGTATGTACGTATAAGCTTAGCTACTTAAGAATGGTAAAACTCGAGCATTATGTATGGCTGCCTGTGTTCAACAGCGCTTCTTAAGCCTTGCCTGAGCGCTTCCACAGCTTGAGAAATGCGGGCCAAATGCACCGGCGGCCGCGGCGCCTGCCCGCCCCCGCCCCGCGATGCACCTCACCCGTGGCTGCCGTGATTGTGATCGGATACGCATAAAAAATAATAATAATTAAAAATAATTGCTGCGCTGGGCGGGGTAGGGCGGGGTAGGGCGGGTAGCTGATAGCGCGGCTCGTAAATCAATCGGCGGCCTGCCCAAAGCGCAGAGCTTTAATTGTTTCCAAATTATTGAAATTTATTTATCACAATGTTTTTATCCTCGTGCCGTGACAGCAGCTCAATGGACTCCGTGATTGCTTCGCTGCACTCAGCGGAAGCTTCTCGAACATGCGCGCAATTTAAATCACAATTTCGCCAAACCATTGTACGTATATGAGTGATATGTATCGAGAGCTGGCCTCGCGCCAGCCCCTGCACTCCCCCCGCACCCCGCACCCCGCGGCCCGAGGTACGCCCCAGCAGTTAACACTTTATTGATACTCCATTCTTCGTCCTGCGCCGAGTTGCCAACTCCACGCGCTGCCGTCGTCAGTCGACCGAGACAAACGGCTCTCGGAAGAAACGATCACGAAGTAAAAAGATTCATTCTCAGAAGAGTATCTACAATGAATGAGTAATCACGCGTGGCACGAACAATCGGACAAATAGCCCGCGGTGGGGCAGTCGGGTGGTTGAAGGCTGTTACGTTGGCACGCCTGTGTAGTGAGGGTCAGTGATCCGTGACACGGGTGCACCGGGTTAATTAAAGCAGCGAATATTGAATCACAAAATATTTATGTAACAATTATAATAACCGCAAACTAGTTTCGAAACAATTGGACCGGATTTTGGAATCATGATCGTGCGTGTCCACCCTGCAAATCTACTTTGTTATGTAAAAGAGAAAACGTTGATTTGCCGAATGCTGTGAAAGGAGGAGTGAAAGGGGTGCGGAGAGGGAGGGATGGGCGAGTAAAGCAGCGTTTTGGATGCTAACTTTACAAACCTCGAATGCCTTCTTGGCTTCCTCGCTCCACAAGATTTTCGTTTTGTCGCGCTTCTTTGCGTTATGTAGGTAGGCGTTCAACGGCGCTTGTATGCTCGCGGCCGTAGGTATATGCTCTCTATAGAAGTTCATCATGCCGAGAAATCTTCGTAGCTCTTCTATGCAGGTTGGCATGGGAAAATCGATGATGGCTTGAACTTTGGACTGTGGCGGTTTGATGCCGTGTTGTGATACTGAGTAGCCGAGGAATATTACTTCTGGCTTTCCTAGTACGCATTTTGATGGGTTGATAGTAATGCCGTACTTGTCCAATCGTTGTAACACGGTGCGAAGTTGTTGGCGGTGCTCTTCTTCGTTGCATGAAGCTATGAGCAAGTCATCGATGAAGGGAAACACGAAGTCGAGATCTCGTAACACTTCATGTATAAAACGTTGAAACGTTTGTCCTGCGTTGCGTAATCCGGGCGGCATGCGCGGGAATTCATACAAGCCGAAAGGGGTTATTGTGGCTGATACCTTATCACGCATAGAAACAATAACATGCCCGTCATCGCTCGACTTTGCAAAACTCGCCGCAGCGCAAGAAAGAGATGCAAATATACCCGTCCTGCTCAAACAAACAAACCTACAACTCAGGCGGATGGCGATTCCCAACTCCAATACAAATGTTTACTGCGAGCTTTCAACGCAAAACATACGGCCATACTTACCCGAAGACTTTCGCCGCATCGCTTTCAACGCCGTGCACGACATAAGTCATCCAGGGACCAGAGCAACACGCAAACTCATGCAACAAAAGTACTTCTGGCCGTCAATGAATCATGACATCGGCAACTGGACTCGAACCTGCATACCTTGTCAACAATCGAAGATCCAACGCCACACAACGAGTGAAATCGCTTCATTCCCGTCGAGCGACCGCTTTGACCACGTCCACGTTGACATAGTTGGTCCACTACCTACTACGAGTCAAGGTCAACGATACCTACTAACGGTAATTGACCGAGCAACACGATGGCCGGAAGCTTTCGCCATTGAAGATATAACAGCAGTAACAATCGCGAGAACGCTGTACGAAGGCTGGATAGCCAGATACGGATGCCCGTCAAAGCTAACTAGCGACCAAGGCCGTCAATTTGAAAGTCACTTATTCCAAGCTTTAACAAAGCTCATGGGTGTTGAAAAGATGCGAACTACGCCATACCACCCACAGAGCAATGGAGTTATCGAACGATGGCATAGAACGCTGAAAAATGCACTCAAAGCCCGACTCCAAAACAAACAAAACTGGAATGACGAGTTGTCAACCGTGCTTTTGGGACTCCGCGCCGCCGCAAGAAGCGACACGGGTGTGAGCGCCGCCGAGCTTACATTTGGCCGGCCACTGCGCCTTCCCGGTGATTTTTAAACGGTTTTTAAACGGTTTTATATTTAGCTCACCCCGTTTGTTTTATTTATTCTTGGGTCAAATTTAGTAATTCAAATTTCACCCTCTTCCTGTCAACCGATTAATCTGAAATTTTGTATACACTTTGGATTTTAGTGACAATACAATTATGTTTATTCATTATCATTATAAATTCAAGATGGCCGCCGCTACAAAATGGCGGATAATTTATGTTTTATTAATCCCATCAATATGGGTATCAAATGAAAGGGCTCAACAAGCAGAATACAATATACTATAAAAAATTGAAATCCAAGATGGCGGCCGCTACAAAATGGCGGATAACGTAGGTTTTATCAATCCCATCAATATGGGTATCAAATGAAAGGGCTCAACAAGCAGAATACAATATACTATAAAAAATTAAAATACAAGATGGCGGCCGCTACAAAATGGCGGATAACGTAGGTTTTATCGATCCCATCAATATGGGTATCAAATGAAAGTGCTCAACCAGTATAATACAATGTACTATATGAATTAAACAGAATGCGAAATAAAAACTAAAAATTAGAAAATAAAAATAGGTAAAAAAACTTTTTAAGTTAAACGGTTTTATGTTAAACATACATTGCAATGTTTAAGATAAATGTACTAAAAACCAAAAAATAATAAAATAGATACAGTCGTGGGAATTATAAACATATGCATAGACTAGACTAAAATAAAACCGTGGGGCACGTCAACTGCCTAATTATAGTGTAACATTACAAAACAAACATTTTAATCAACGATTGTAGACAATTGACGTGCCCCACGGTTTTATTTTAGTCTAGTCTATGCATATGTTTATAATTCCCACGACTGTATCTATTTTATTATTTTTTGGTTTTTAGTACATTTATCTTAAACATTGCAATGTATGTTTAACATAAAACCGTTTAACTTAAAAAGTTTTTTTACCTATTTTTTTCACTCAGTCTAAAGAAGACAGCGCGAGCGACTATACCTACGTCGACCAACTGCGCCGAAAAATAAGCGAATATCGAGCAGTACCTACGAAATGCAATGCTACCGGTCGCTCACCTTTCGTACATCCAGACCTAGCAACGTGCGACCAAGTTTTTCTCCGTGTTGACGCCGTAAGAAGACCTCTGCAAACGCCCTACGAAGGCCCTTACCCTGTGCTAAAGAGACATGCCAAGACGTTCGTCATAAAGATGCCTGGCAGAGAAGCGACTATCTCGATCGACCGTCTCAAGCCTGCCTACGTACTGCGTGAGGATAACGACAACAGTCTACAGACAAGCAACACTAGCACCCAAAGGCCAGATGTGAACCAGCCAGCCCCAAGACAGACCCGGTGTGGTAGAGTCATCAAAGCGCCAGTACGCTTTGCTTGAGGGGGAGCACTGTAGCACACAGACTTTAGTCTAACTGCCTACCTCACCGCGCGAGCTTCAACGCTATACCAAATACACTGACGGCTATGCCTACGTCATAGCGCTAACCGGATTGGTTCATTTCAATTTGCTTGCGCTCGTAGTACTAAGTGCGATGTTACTTTTTGTATAATAATAGGGACTTTTGTAAATAAATTCGTTCATTACTTCTCGCTTAAAAAGAGTTTTATTTAACTATTAGCTACAGTCTCCCAAGTCTCAACACTGTGAATAACTAAAAGGATAATTAAAAACAACGCCTAGAATGTTGAGAGCCCACTAAAGCTAGGTCACAGATCTCGAGGGAGCCACAAACCTGTCTGCGCGTGTGCTCATGTGCGATAATGGACAAAGGCCTCGCAGATGACGATGATAAAGTCCAGGGGTCCGGAAGTCAGTGAGTCAGTGAGTCAGTGAGTCAGTGAGTCAGTGAGTCAGTGAGTCAGTGAGGCGGCAGAGTGCATCCTGACTCTACATTCACTTGGTCAACATTACTATAGTATTGATTTATATGTTATCCACTTTTAACCGGAATAAAGTAGTTTTGTCGTGTCAATTTCCACAATTTATACCTTGGTCTGCTTCGCTGGAGCCATGACCACCGCGAACACCGCAAAAAAGTTCGAAAGGTTAGCTTAAAAAAAGAGTGTAATATCCGGTCCAAGAGTGTTCTTCTTGGAAGTTCGTAGCTATTGAATAATGAATGATCCTTTGTTCCAGATTGTAAATAATATTCCAGGTATTTCGTGGAGGCAACACTCGGCCACGCGAGGCAAAGCGCAGTTTCGTTTCATAAAGGCATTTGTTTCAACTTGTAAATGGCGAGCCGCCACACATATGTATTTTATTTCGGATTTACACCAGCGCTTACACAATAATGTATTGTGCTGAAAAAAATACTATTCCGGGCAACTCGGCCACATGAAGTAGGACAGAGGGTTCGTTTGTTTCAATGAAGTAGATATAATATTTTTCAATAACAATTATTTTACGAATATTTAAAAGTTAGCACAAACATTATCCGGTTGGATAATGGTATATCTTGAGATTTATCACGACAAAGAGCAACCGACATGATAACTCGCAGCAATAGACATAATAATCCGATGCCACTCAAAACCGGGCAAATATTTTATATTCTACATCCTCATTCAGCCGCAATAAATAATCGGCTTCAGATCTTCAATGCGTAGTGAAACGCACGTGTGTTGAATTGAGCACATCTTCTGTGGAGGCCCATTGTGCGACGGGGGGCAGGCGTGGCGGCGGCGGCGGCGGCGGCGGCGCTAGGTGAAATCTGGCTTATCCGGGCCTCGGTAGTTAAAGTTGCACGTCGCTGAATAAACTAGTAGAGGCTCCATCACTCGCGGGCCGGAACTGCCGCCATGTTGGATAACGAATGATGCGGACCACCGACTGTTGCTCGGGCACCGGCTGCCTAATCTTTATTTAATACTTGTGCCCACTGCTACGCTAGGCATAAAAAAAAGCTCTACTCTTTAAACCTCTAGTTGTATTATTCAAATGGTTCAACGTTTCTAAAGTTTCTGTGGAATGTTTACAGAATGGTCACCCTCAGCGGTGTAGAGTCGCACGGGTCATGTGCAGCGGTGGACCGACGCCGCGTCACAATCTCTCGGCCCTTTGTCTCGCAATCCGCGCCAAATCCGCACTAAGACGCCGGCGAAATTGCTTCTCGGCTTGCGGCGACCCGACAATGCCCCGGGCAGCTCGCAATACAAATAAAAATATTCTAATCCACCTCAGTGCTGTAGGCGCCGCTGCAGATGCAAAACGCTCCTTGCGCGAGCGACCAATAAACAACATTGAATAGCACGGCTCGGCTCGGTCACTGTAGCCTTTGCTGTAGCGCTGGACAGGACAGCACGCAGCATGTTGTGTAGAGAGCTATGTGCAGCGCTGCAGCGCCGCGTGGAGTCGCGTGCCGCAGTGTCACGCCGGTGTGAACAGAGTGACGCTTTACTTGGCTTTATTGTTGCGATCGTGAGCGCCAGGATCTTTGTGCTTTTAGCGAGATAACACCCGTGAACTCGTTTGAGCTCAAGATACTATTGCGCTCGATGGGAGTGACGGCCGCTTTGTTGGACTATGTTGCAGTGACCAGGGGCAGTAACTAATTTAATTTTAATTGCTTGGAAGTAATGACGGTATTAGATGTGCCGGCAGTAGGCTCGCGGCGACCCGACTCCAATTAGCGCAATAACTTGCCGAATCGTAAAATAGCTCGTGTTTTACTGCGCCGATGACGATTTGGAACTCGCCACTTGGCCGCCTGATTCTGTCGCGGATACCGGAGAGGACAGTTTAAATATGATACGAGATGGATAGGTTTTAAATGTATCTAACTAAGGTGACGAGAAAGGTGCAGCTTCAAACGCAGCAGCTCCAGGGATCACAACCTAAATTAACCTAATATATATTTTTTTGCTATATGACATTCCGTTGATTTTTTAATTAATAAAATGTGAACGCTGTGGCGGGAAAAAAGAAGTTTTTCAATATTTTTTTCATTGATTTTCATAATGTTTTAAGAAATCAAAGCTATGCTAATGCATGTACACACACAAATATATTTTTAATTTCAGGTAATAAAAAAAACAAGTTATAAAATAATAGTTAACTATTTAGGTAGGTAGGTAATCGTATGAGGTAGTGGCCACCCCTGGTGTCAAAGTTTAACTATTTGTTATGCAAGGATGCAAAATTATTGTTTGCAGCGAGCGAGTCCTTTTATTGAATACCGAGCGCTAGCGAAAAAAACACCATAACTTTTCATCGTCAGAATAGTGCCCTTGGCGGGGCGCGTGCGGAAGAGGCTTCGATACTCGCCCTCCGTCCCCATCAAGTTCGGACAGACGGACTTGCGCCGACATTCATTAAGCACTTTTTACGTCCCCCTAATTGAATGAATACTTTACTGTCTCATTTTCGCCGAGTACTATCTTATTATTAGGTAGGCTCTCGAGGTAATGAATGTCTCTACGAGTACTACTCCGTTAATTAAAGTTTCTTTGTGGGTTGGTTGGTTTGTCAACGTCTTCGTCCAATTAGCGGGCACATAATATACTCGTATTATCTGAACAAATACACATTCTCACTCCGGGTTGGTAATGTTGAGTGAGGGGGTAATGCAATATTTTGAAAGTAAATGCACCACCTAGAACGGGACGAGTTGGCTTAGCATGGTCAAGCATGGCGGTCATATACACCGTGGAATTTTAGTGGTTTTAAAGCCGAAAGTATTTAGTTGCACTCGTGATTCTGAGCCAAATTCCAAAATTTTACTTCAAAACGAGCGAAAAAAAAAACACTTCCCAATACAAACGGCTATCGCCAATCGACACCATTTGTATGGAAAAGTGAATTTTTGTAATTTGGCTCAGAATCACCAGTGCAACAAAATATTTTCGGCTTTAAAACCACTAAAATTCCACGATGTAGAAGTTTAAAACTTGAAACTTGAGGCGAGCGGCGGTGGCCTACTGATAGAACCAAGGTTGTCTGGAAGAGCTAGCTTTTAGCTATAAAGCCGCCATTTGTACAAAATTTTGTTGAAAAAGTTATCTGTTATGTTCTTTCTGTTGTGCAATAAAGAGTTCTCTATCTATCTATCTAGAACAGGGTTTCTCAAACTTATGGCCCCACGTACCCCCGTTTAAGTTCCCAAATTACTGCGAACCCCTAACACAACTCCCGTCAAAATGAAAATAAGAAATTCTCTATCTACGAGTATCTATCTATCTATCTATATAAAAGGCAACAAAAAGGCGTGACAAAATACTCGTAAATATGTTATTAATGTGATGGATGGGCTTGTTGCTTTTCGCAAATGGAGTCGATTTTAGGATCAATTTTGGACAATTTTAATCTTAATTCTGGTTCATTATAAAGTCGATTTCTGTACTTGGTTTTTATCATTACTAGATGTGAAAACCCATTCTCACATAAGTTTGTCGTTGAGAAGGGTAATAGTACATTACTGCCGCGATCTGTAATGAGTGCGTTTCTGGCGCGCTTTTGATGGCCGACAGAGCGCAGCGTAGCGCAGCTCAAGGCCCTCACAGTGCGGTCAGTATTGCAGCCCTTGATGGACAAGCTGGAATGAAGGCCGAGACCGAAGGTCGAGGCCTTTATAGCGCGGCCAGCAAGGGCTGCAATGATGACCAAACTTGAGGGCCGAGAGCGTAGCTAAGCTAAGCTCGAGGCCATCATAGCGTGGCCAGAAGCGCACTCATTGCAGACCAAGGCTTGTATAGTGCTTTACTCAAACAATGCGAGTAATTTAAATAGAACCAGCTTACCTTAGTCTTAGTTTACTTTTTGTTGATTTTCCATTCCGCAAACTTTTCGTAGATAAACTTGTATTTTTCCTTTGACTTCGGTGGCAATAGGTACCTTTAAATACCTTATTTCGCTTCCTTTTTATGTTCGGCGTTGTTAAACACATTGACTCGGAGAATTCGTTGCTTGAAAAGTTCACTTTTATTTACAACAAAAACAACACGCACAGAAAAAATCACTTCGAACAACGCGCGAAGCCGCGAAAACAATATGGCCGCGCTTTTTTTTTCTATGCAATTTGTAGACTGCCAGCACCCAAACAGCCAAATTCTAAATAAATACTTTTTGTGCCAGACTTTTGAGTTCGATTTATGAAACAAAACTCGACATTAATTGATTTTCATACAGTTTTTCTGGCCGCAAAACACGACATTAATGAAATTCCATACAACTTTTCTGGCGCCTAATCAAAGTAGCCCGCAAGTCCTCCTTTGCTCAAAGAAGGTTGTCGAATTAATGACCACATTACGAGCTTTTTTGAGTAAAAGAAATTTCACCCCATTTCGTGAGAGTTCGGGATATTCTACCTGTCTTGCTGTGCGTGTGCTAGCCAGCCATCCAGCCGCCATTACGTAATTTTTTTCGCGTACCCCCTACTATCAAATGACGAACCCCTAAGGGTTCGCGTACCACACTTTGAGTATGACTGATCTAGAACAATGGACTCAGAAGTGAGAGACTCAGGTTCGATTCCCGTTGCGGGCATGTACCTATGACTTTAATTTATTTCAAAGTTACGTACATTTGTGAATTTGTAGTACCAATACCTAGTAGCTTTATAATAATCTTTATTTATAATCTTCCTTAGCACGGGTTAGTGTTTTAGAAAATACAAAAAACGTGAAGGAACCTGAGTGTATGAGAAAATTGACAATCCGCATTGAGCACGCGCTCTGAGAGAAGGCCTTTTCCCATCTACATGTAATTTTACTGTAACGAATGTCTGTAACGCAATGGTGCCAAAATGAGTTTGAAGTTGACGGCTTCAGTTACGATTTATTCTGTCGGTCCTTTTAATGTTTTTTATAGCACAGCCAGCAAATCCCACGTCATTTCTTTGGTTTGATTAATGGTTACTTTCTATTTTTTGCAATGTTGCAGCAAGTTGTAGTCTGGCAAGTGTCCACAGAGCCCGCGAGGAGCCCGGGGGGCGCAGGCCGGGGGGCGCAGGCCGGGGGGCGCAGGCCGGGGGGCGCAGGCCGGGGGCGCATTCCGAGCGCGCGGTGAGCGCACAACTTTGGAACATCGATTACATAAACTATGCTCAGGAAAGTTGCGACTTGCAACGATTTCATAAGCGACTCTTGTTTTATGGATGGCGCATAAAATATGTTTATGACGCTATGCGATGGCTTTCATGTCTTCGCTGAAGTAAGTGATAAAATGTTCCTAATAGTGCGGGACGACGGGTGCGCCGGACAACATGCAGGAAGATACTAAAATCACGTTGCTCTTACACACGCGCACTTTTCCGTAGGGGTAAACAGAGACGGTCATTCACTTTTTACAACATGTAATTTCACATTTTATATTGATTTAACGGTTGGCGCCCACTTGGCGAGGCCCTGTAGTCGTATTGTGTCGTAGGTATTTATACTTTTAGTCCCAACCACGTCCTAAAAACCTTAAAGCGAAGGAGTATAAAAGCAAAGGAATATTTTGTGATGCAAAACACAAAACAACAAGAACGTCGCGGCACGTCGGAGCTCGCACTCGTGTGTAGCACTGAAGCACTCCCGCTCGCAGCCTCGTTTATCTTTTTAATACTTATTGTAATCATATCCCTAAATGAAATGTCACTCTCCTTTAGTCTCACCGCCGACTGGACCACCTCATTACAGTTTATTCCGCAGTGCAACTGAGCGGCGACATTAAAACATTTCCAGCGCGACGCTATAATATCCGCTGAAATCGTTTGGGGCTTTTAATTTATGTGTCTGCGGCGGATTGCAGGCTGCAGCTGCCGCGGCCCGGGTCGGTCGCTGAGCGAGCCCGCTGCACAGATCTTTTAAAATCCCTGGTAAATAGTAAATAAGCTTTCCCGCCTTAGGTTTGGAGCTTCGGAAAATGCGAATAAAGTTGTGGAGTGCTAAGCGCTCGCGCCGGACGCGCCTGAGAGCAAACACTGTTCTGTTGGTAGAGTGGTCCGGACTGCTCTCGACACGCCAGTTCGCGGGGCGAGCCGCATAGCGTGCTCGACGTGTGCCTAAGAACGTCACGATCTTCTAAGCTTTTCCCCGTATCTGTCCGTCCGCTGCGAGATCACAGCTGTTTTTCGCGCAAACCATTTAATGTAGAGATTTTTAACTAGGTCATTTTAAAACATATTTAGAAAAATCTAAGACTGGTAAGTGAGGGTTCGTCATTAAAACCGTCGGCAACATATTGAGTCCGAGGCTTTAGCGCTAGTGTCCCGTTACCGCGGCTGTCAAGTTTTACGAGCGCCGATGCTCGTCGGCCGTGTTTACGTCGACATCTCGCCGCTATCGGCCGGCTCGCTCGCAGCCAGTCAGCCCTGACACGTGCCCCTCTAGGACGCGCACCACGACTCATTCGCGGCGCGAAAAGACTCCGACGTGAAACATAATGGCCTCCGTAACTCATAAGTTTTTGTAGACTTCTTTCTATTTCGATTTCTCAAAAGCAAGTCTAAATTCGTATGTGACAAGTACAGTCAGACTCTTTCACGTTTCGCGGGAAGACATGATATTGACATGGCCTCTCTTCGCACAGAGGAAAGGATTATCGCGTAGATAAATGTCGAGTCGCGGCCGGTGCATGTTTCATATAACTGACATAAATATTTTATTATGACAATTCGATATAGATTGCGTAGTCGATTTGACATGGGGTTACAAAAAAGGTTTGTTTACAAACCGACCTATCAATGAACATCGAATTGTCATAATAAAATATTTATGTCAGTTATATGAAACGCGGGCCTGACATCCTAGCCGGGCTGTGAGTCAGCTCCCGTCTATGATGCGCAACGCGAATTCATTCGCGGCGCGAAAAGATTCCGACGTGAAATACCTATGTCGCAAACGCTAAAATGGCTACTCTCCGCGACGAAGTTATTATAGTCTTCACTTTTTTGCGGATGAACCTTTTTTCTATTGTGCTAAAGGCGATTACTTATGGCGTGTCAAAAGCAAATCTACAAGTGAAAAGTCTTCAATCGCGTTTCGCGTGAAGACATGACACTGACATGACTGCCTGTAGACAGAAGGAGTATCTCGCAGGTAAACGGGCGGGCATCCTAGCCAGGCTGGGAGTTAGATCAATTCGGTGTCCAAGTTTTATCACGAGACTTGAACTGGTGCCAAAGTAGTCGGAGTGAATAGCTTCTGATTGCTCAGCAAAAGGTGTGTGTAGTATAAATGGCCTGCGCATCGTAACCTTTAATTATTGCAATCCAAGCTGACTTCTTGAGTAACCTAATAAATGAGAGAGGAACTTCACCTTAAAGCTTCGGTCACCATCACATCACGTTCACAGTACTGTTGCAAGTGGAGTTAAGAAGCATTGTTTACTAAACTCTAATTTTTAAGTCGAGTCCACGGAATGACAGTTGCTACAAAGGCTTTATCTGTCAGTGGCATACTAGCAACTGTCATTCCGTGGACTCCGTGGACTCGAATAAAAAATTAGAGTTTAACTGCTCCCGTTCCCCCCTTTAACTGCTTGAGAAAGCATCGATCCCAATATAAGCCTGCAACAACCTTGTGCTGTGGTAGCTTAAGAGACCTTCTGTACCTTTTGATCTAGCAAGCAACCCTTGCCTCCAAATATTTGATAACGGGCTCGTTAGAAAGTTGTGTTTGTGCTTTGAGATTATAAATACGTGATAAAACCCTGCGGAGCCAACCCTTGCCGTAAGCCGACCCAAGCCTCGGTACTTCTATGGCGGTTCAACTTTTCACCGATCATTGACTTATCCTAATAATTTATTCAAAAGTCCCCTTATGACCTCCCTTTTGAAATAGTCAATGCTTGCTTTATCGTTACGAAAGTTTGTTTCACATGTGATATTGATCAAATGAAAAGACAGCTTTGTGACTATTATTTTTTCGAGCGCTAGCACGTGTAAGGAAATCATTTATAGGCATGGTGAGTCAGAGGTCACTGGGCGGGTTCAAAAGTCCCTTAATATATCTCTACTATTTCACGTTTCCTTTTTCTCCACGAACTTTAGTAGATTGGTATCAATTTGCCTCACCTATTTTTGACAATTTACGACAAGCTGTGATTTATGTTAACAGACAGTTTACCTAGAATATACGAGTACTAGGGGTGGTATTCTAGAACGCTACTTCACCTCAGTTCAAACTAGAACGCTACTTAAACTCTGTTTAAACTCAGTTCAAACTAGAAAGCTCCTAGAACTCTGTTTAAACTCAGTTTAAGTAGAGTTTAGTAGTGTCGACTGTCGATAAAACAGTGCATGTTTTGAGTTGAATATCCCTCCCTTCATATCAAAACATGCACTGCTTTATCGACAGTCTGAACTTAGTTTAAACTGAGTTTAAGTAGCGTTCTAGAATACCACCCGTGTTGTTTTATAAAGTCACACCCGACTCAGGGGTGATAAGATAAGATAAGATAAGATAATGTTTATTTAGTTTCTTATTGTATATACATTAGGTGTTAGGTGACATTTAGGAATCTAACAAGAACCCTGCTAGGGCTTTGCTAATTTAGTTTAAAAACTAAAATAACTTAAGACTAATTTACTAATACTATTTTAAGTACTTATTTACTACTCGTACATAGACTATGTTTAGACAAAACAAAAACAATCTGTAACTCTATGATTTTATAGGAACTTGACAACATTTAGTTTTATTTTTTATTTTCATAAGTACTTTGGTATAGCGATTCATACAATTAAAAAATGTATTGGATTAGTGTCCATTTGTGACATGTTCATCCAAAAACTCTTGCAGTGAGTAAAAGCTTTTTTTAATAGGTATCGGTTTAGTGCGTTTTTAAATAGATTGCTTTTTTCTGAAGATTTTCTTGAATCTGGTAAACAATTATATATTTTTGCAGACATGGATTGTGGACCAGACTTAACGAACTCTAATTTTGATGAACATGTTGCTAGTCTATTACGAGGCCTTATGATTATTTATTATTAGGTGATTATTTACACGATACTGAAGCCAAAAAATATATAAAAATAAAATTTAAATAATCAGTATAAATACCCAAATGTGGCTTCCCCTACTATTATGGTAACGCTTGCGGCCGCACTCGCATTATCGGGCGCCACATCGCGCGCGCGCTTTGTTAATGTCGGGGGTGTCTACTCGTTGCGGTAATTATAGAACAAATTAAACAATGTAACTTAACTCTGTAACTTAGTTCTGTATAAAAATTGCAAGAAAATGAACATATTTTTTAGTTTCAAGCGTTACTAAAACTATCGTCCCTAAGTCGGGTGTAACTAATCAAAGCAATACCCTGTAGAGACCGTCCCTTCCTACCCACTTTATAAGTGAAAAGTCGTTTACTGATATGAAAAACTACTGATCCGATATTAATTAAGTCTGACAGGGTTTAACTTAAAGTTTGGATAAGAAAAAGGCAAACTGCTGGGTGTAATAAGGAAATTATTTGAGAAGCTATCTAGAGATGATCTTTCTAAAAGTAGTTTCATTATCCAAGTGGGTAGCGGGGGCTTCCGCGGGGCGGGGCGGGGCGGGGCGGCGGCAGCGGGGGTAGGATGCATAAAACCAGGCAACCCGCGCCGTAAGCGGCTCCGCGGAGTGCCAAAGCTTGTAAGAAAATAGAGAGGAGGCTCCGACCCTCCGCCGCGCGATACAGACAGGTGTCGGCACCAGGAACGACGGAACGACCTGTGTGTGTGTGTGTGTGTCATAGAGAAAAACCGAATTTAGCACGGTAGAGCGCGAAACTGTTCACAGACAATGGCGACCCAAAATATACTTAAACAGCTGAACTAAACATAATTTAAGATTTTAAGATGAATGTATTTTTTTCTAAAGCACTAACCCGTGCTAGGGAACAGTTAAAATATTTGTAATAAGTTGAAAAAAAATCGCTTCGGACAGGACTTGACCTTGAACTCTTGCATACCGTGCAGAACCGTCTTTCTATCGGTTTTTT